>VZTJ01003038.1:215605-305234 GCA_013397795.1 Orthonyx spaldingii
AAAGAAAGAAAGAAAAAGAAAGAAAGAAAGAAAGAAAGAAAGAAAGAAAGAAAGAAAGAAAGAAAGAAAGAAAGAAAGAAAGAAAGAAAGAAAGAAAGAAAGAAAGAGAATTGAAGGAGTTGTTTAAGAATACTATAGAAGACCAGAAAAGCAGTAAGATCCCTGCTGTTCAATGTTGTCCATTGACATGCTTTTCTAGGTATCTAGTTCGCTCTCAACGTTTTTTCTCTTCTTTGATAGGCACTTTCAGTGCCACTGAGCTAAAGAAAACACGAAAACCCTGTTGATTTGGGGCAATTTTTTTTCCAGTCCTCCTTAGACATTTTCCACGGTATTTAGTTTTAAAGCTATGTGCCCAGTACTCTGTAGTAAGAGAGACAGTTAAGTTGGCTGACACTGCTTCTTTTCTTTCAAGTATGTGACATGACCTTTCACCCCTGATACAGCTAAAGCTTATCTTTTCCCTCCCTATGGCTCAGTCAAGCTGGAATAGCTTATCTTGTGGTGAATTATCTCAGCTGAAAAACATCCTTAGCCAGCAGTAAACATCCTGTCCTGAATGCATGGGAAAGGATAAGCAAAAATTTGTGACTGACAGACACAGCACTTTTACAAACTATAGAAGACCACTATAATTTTCATAAAATCTGAAATCTCTTACACACTATCTGAGTGTGTGGGGAGTTCTCCTCAATGTTGAGACGTCGGCTTTGAGTTGCTCTTTTGGAAGTTGAGTGACAGGAGACTTCTGTACACCACTATAACTCGTTGGTAAGTTACATCGGCCCCTAACCTATACTATTTCTTTGCTAGCTGTAATATAGGTACCTTTATCATCGTGCACTGTCTTATGAACCTACTACTAGCACTTCTTTTGTTTATCCTGTGTAGTAAGATGTCTGTTAAAGCCTTACATCTCTTTTTCCTTGTGTCTATTCAATAAATAATTCATTTTGTAAAAGACCTGATCTGTCATTATTAAGAACTTGCAAATGAGAGACATATGGGGTGCAGCCTGTCTCAAACAGAACTACTGCTAGAAATCTGAGTCAAGGGCAGAACATGTCTAAGCTCTCATCTCCATTCGTAACAAAGTATAACAAAACCCAATTGTTTGCAGCTTGTGTTCTGTGGTCCACTCCACCTGCTCCCCATTAGGTTTTTATTTCTTCCTTTTTGTAGTTTTCTATTTCATTTTATTTGTCTGTTGTTCTCTTTTTCTTTCTTAGATCAAAACCCCCATCTTCTTTTCTGTGTTGCTGTGCATCCACAGCCATATTTTTTTCTGGTGAAATGGAATAAATTTGCCACTTACTAGAAAAAATACTAATAACAAAGTGCTTGGATCAATACCTTATCTGTTCAGAAGATCTGTAAATCTGTGCTTCTAAGGGGCTATGTGCCCCCACCTTTCACTGAACAGTATATATATCTAGTAGATTTTATTTACACAGGGAAATTTAATTCCAAAAGCAATCAAAGTATTACACAATCTTATTTAATAATGTGAGCACCTAAATTCAGGACATTTCCTTGAAGTATATACTACTTTTAAAAGGCTCTTGGATAATCTGCAGCCAATATTGTTGAGTCACATTTTTTGCTAAATCGAACTGGAAATTAAACGCAAATGAAAAAATAGGAAGGTAAACAAAATGGAAAAGTGATATATAATAGTAGCAAGGAGGTGAAAAAGGTGACTACAAGTTACCACAACTCTCAATTTTCTTACTTTGAATATACATACATGGTAGAGTCTAATAATTAGATTACTAAAAACCTCTCTGCAACAGAAATCCATTTCACATCTCATCACCAATGAAACAAATTTTAACAATTATAAGATGCTGAAGAATCATTTTTTATATTCCTGTCCTTATATAACTGCTCAAAATGATGAAAAATTATCTATGGAATTAATTTCATGTAGGAAAGAGGGTTGAAAAGAAAAAGGCAAATCCTTCTCATGGGCCACAGCTGAACCAACTCTTTTTAAGCAATTCCTGACAGACTTATATTTTACTTGTTTTTGAAAATGCTAAACTGAACAACCCACTACCTCCTAAAATTTCTGTTATGAAAATGTCCCTACTGAAATGACAAATTATACCAGTGCTTGATTAGTCTTAGTTTTAGAAAGTTTTCCAAAGTTTAACATGTTAATAATGGTTTAGGTAAAATGAGAAAGGATCTTTTAGTGCCAGATCTTATAAAATATTAATAACATCTGAATAGTTGTTAAACATACCAGTTAGTTTCCTCTCTCTTCTGCTATACTGTGCTTGTTTGCTCATTTGTGCCCACTACAAGCTCCTTTTGTGTTGTATCCAAAGGTGTGAATCCCTGGAAATTCTGGAGAAAAAGTTGGTCATCATCCCCTTGTTATGCCTTTCCAAGGAATCTGTCTTCTTCAGACAAGTCATAGCTAATGTGAAATCAGATTTGCTTCGGAAGCACCTTGTTTACAAACAATAACAGTTCTTGGCTGGACATATTTACTTTGTAACTGGTAGGATGGAGAGCTGTTTAGTCATTTCTTTGAAATGCAAGTAAAGTTAAGAGGTGGATTTTATTTGATTTGTTGATTCTTACTTTCTAATTGCTGCATGTTCCAGCAAAAGACTAACAAAAGAGAGTTGCAAAGTCTTCATTGTTACATTGTAGAATTATTTTAATTACAATGTAATGTCACTTCTCTAGTCCCAGCATACTGTATTTTTAGACTTTAAAAAATAATTTATGGCACTATAGAATTAAGGTCCACTTGTGACTGCTGTGTGAAAGTAGAACTGGTTAGTTAAAAGGTGTGAAAATAGCAGTATTATTTACACATATTTATGAGAGTGGCATTCTTGTAAATAAATCATGTCTTTTCAAGGTTCTTTATCCCATTACTTCTGAATCCATGCACAGTGACATTAATTTTAGTATAATACATGACTTACAAGTGTTTATTTATTTGTTTTCATCCCTTCTGTGACACTTCTTACTAGGCTTTTGTGACATATTAAAAAAAAGGTTGTCATCTTTCTGATGGTGCTTTTAAGCAGCAAATTTACCAGTACTCTGTAGTAAGAGGGGAGACAAACAAGAGTGTTTCTGTTCTTCCACTTTTAAGCTGGTTCAAGCTCTCAGGCTCAAAGGTTTCTACATTGTTAACCTGAGCTCAAGGGAAAGTCTTGGTCCTATGGATAGAACTGAGAAAATCAGTTTTATATGAACACAATCTTACTGCAAGGAAAAGGCATGGGTGTACACAAGCAACTTTAAGTAGGGGAATGCATTATTTCTCCTCCACAGTAATAGTTCTAGTTGCCCACTGTTTTAATGGAACCATAAAATAAAAAATGTAATCACTTTTACCAATTTTTAAAATTAATCTGAAATACTACTACAGCTTTTTCAGATGTGTGTCCTCTCATTCACAGAAGCAAAACAGTCAGTCTTTAATAGTCCAGGGAACAACTTTTGAATAATATCCAGAGGATGAAGGCAGTTCTTTACTTTTTTACATTAGTGGTTGCAAAGATACCATAGATGATGTATCTGTTTATCAAAATATGCACATTATATAAGAAGATAAACAGTATTACACTCCATCACACTTTCTTTCTGAACTTCTTCCTTACATTAAAACTTCTATGAAAATATTTCAATCACATATCAATTCTAAACATATTCAATAAGCTGTTGGTTCCATTTTCCCCACCCCCATCATTTTCTTTAAATGCACCTTTTTTTTTTTGGGATAGTCCCTTGTTTCAAATAAATATTGGCTTATCTATGATTCAATGTATCTCTGATAAACAAGGCTGTAAAGACCTTTAACATTTGCAAGTGGCACATTTTTTTATTTATAGACCTCACAATCTCATTTTCTCTTCAAACAGCTATATAGACAATGTTCACCACACCATTTGAGGAGAAATAGCTTGAAAAGTATCTCTAAAAATACAAAAATTGCCATTTTTCAGATAGTAAATTCTTAAAAATTTGTTAGAAATAAACAATCTTGCATTTCCCAACCCAGAAAACTTCAATTGAGTTAGTGTTAGTGGAATGTGGGCATCCAGAAAAATGAAGAAAAAACCCCCAAACATTCTAAAGACTGCTCATACCTTCTGCTATTAGTCCAGTTCTAGATAAATACTCTATTTTTTTTAAAGTGTTGTCACACAGATGTCTCTCTAAGCTTTATCTTGCTTGCTGGTAAAGTTGTATGAAACGGGTAAAGTCATGTGTCTGTTGTGGTCTTGTCTTTATGTTTTTATACCTTGGCCATCTTGTTAAAGGGATCCCTGGAGAGGATTACCTAACCGTAAACATACTGGAACAAGGTTTTAGTAAATATGTTTATGTCTTTTGATATGCTGTACCATATTTAAATTTTCTTTTCCTTGCAACACAATTTCAAGTTTTTGAAGTGTGCCTTCTTATTTTCTATAGCCTTCTTTACTGTGTTGTTTAGCCATGCTAGCTTTCTTCTTTGTGATGTTTCTACAAATATTTTGGCAAATGACGCGCATTTGTTTTGAATTTCTAATGTATTATCTGCCAATGTTTGACAGTTTTGGCTTTGTTGGTTTGGGTTTTTTTCTCTATAGAAGTTTTTCTCATTTTTAATGTAATTCTTTGTGAAATTAAGCAGTGCTATACTGTCTGTATATTTTCTCTTATTTCTTCAATACATAATTGATACTTATTCATCAGAATTTTTGAAAGTAAATTTTAAATCAGGTCTGCAAACTGTCATTTTGCCTGAAAAACAGCTTTGCTTTCACACTTGAAAAGTTATTTCTACCTGGTCTATATTATAATATATGGAGTCTTATTACTGGTTTTTTTCCCCCTTAGTTTCTAATCATCTTCACCCTCTCTCAGTCACTATCACTGTCCTAGTTGAGCAATCTTGATACTATATTTTTCCTATTTTGTCCTTGAATTTCTACACCTATAAAGATTTTATGTTGCTTGTTATTCACCCATTTACCTGATTTGATGGCTATTTTCAGACGAAACTACCCCAAACCAGGATAAAGTATTTTTAAAATAAAACAGGCAGTGGAAAAGAAGTTAGTCAACTGTCTCAAAGTCTCATCATTTCTATGTGAAAGACACTTTTGGTAAAAGCTAGAAGGCTCACAGAAGGGTGATACTAGAGTCTAATTGCTAACAGAAATTGTAGCTATAAATATCAGTACCATATGCAAATTGTGGTAGCGTAAGACATAATTCTGTGTATTGATATTTACTGTAATTGTATCTCTGAGTTTTTTCAAATCTTCTCCAACAGAAAATCATCTAAATATTCTTAAAGATATCTCTGCTATGGGGAGATTCCAGGCTAAGCAGAGGACAAAAATATCAGTGGGTAGACTGCAGCAATAGTCTAGAAATCAAATAAAGGATGTAGGAGACATAACAAAGATATGAGAGTGGCTAGCAATAGGTGTCCTGTGCCTCAATTCTCTTTAGTTCAGAAGGGAAATAGGAAGAAGACTTTGAATTGATCCGGTTGCTCTACTAACTGGAGAAACAGTTTCCCAGTTTCTAAAAAAATCCCTAGAAACAAAGAAATGAAATACACCAAATTAGAGTAAAAGGGAGAAACTTGACCTAACTTAGAAGAAGGGCAAACCAGGAAAAAGTTAGTCCACCTCTGGGGTAGTTGGAGAGTTTTACAAGCAAGAGTATGCTTAAAATCCGGGGGAGGTAAGAGGAAAACTGAAAGGCTGAGAATATCTTGAGCTCTTTCCAAGAGACAACAGTAATATTGCCTGCTGTTTCCTGCAAGTGAAATTGAATTGCTTTCTTGCTTTTAAATTTAGCAGTATTAGTGTATTACTCTCAAGAAATTGAAGCTTGAACAAAAAATCCCAATGTAAAATGCTGCTTTCAGTTCCCCATTTATTGGAGAGGAAAAAGTGTTTGTGTAAGGCATCTCCACTGGAGTTCTCTGATTTGTCATACATCTCTTAATGGAAGATATTTAACTCACCTTTAAGTTCTGCTGTTATCTTCCTATAGCAAAACAGCTACGAAAAGAAACAGAGGAGGAGAAGCAATCTGGGAAATATAGATTTGTTGACATTTGCAAGACTTCAAAGACTAATATTTTTGTCAGCAGTCCAGACTACGGATGGACAGTCACCCGAAATATTTATTCTGGATGCAGACTGAATTTACCCATCAGATATCATCTCATTAGTCTTACCTCCAATCCTTTTTTCAGGTGAGTGCAACTCAGCAGCATCTCATTTAGTGCATCGGTTCGCTCTGGGGTCCTGGGTAGTTCAGTGGTGATGGCAACATGCTTGCTGGGATTCTGGAAGTCCATAAGGCAGTAAGCTTGCTAGCAAAGTGTATTCTCTTCAGCTCTTCCACTTGCTGTGCTGTGTTAGTTGGCATTTTCATTAATGGCTCCAGGTTACCAGAACCTGTTATGAACTTGGAATTGCTTACCTGTATTTGTCCTCACAGTCAACATATACTGCCTAAACCTAAATTCCTATAGAATCTGTGCATTGGGGAAGTCTGCCAGTCGTTATGGGAAACAAAGGCCGGCATGAACTTCATGGAGTAAGGCATTAGCCTGTTCTATGGGTGGTCTGAAAAGCTCATTGCAGTGGATCTACTGTGCTGAGTTTGGCAAAGGATATAACAAAAAAGCACACCAATTCATAAGAAATTTTTATTGTTTCCTAACCTAAAATTTGACTCTAGAAAACACAGATATATTCAAGTATCCCAGCAATACTTTCATATTTCTATTACAAATGGGCTAAGGGATGTATGTTTATAATAAAACCCAGTTTCTGCTAAAAGAATCACTTATCATGAGTAAGTTTAACTTTTCCCATTCCAGTCCAGAAACACCAGCTTTATTGGTCCTCTTAATTATAAGGATGAGCAGTGATCCCCTGAAGCAAAAAGGAGTTACTGTATGACATTTGATGATATACCATATAATGTCTCAGAGGAGACTGTATGTCATTGTAATTCAGTGCTGCACGTTTTCTGGTGCCTATGCATTGTGAAGTGATGAAAATTCATTCTTCACTTTATTAGCAGAAGTGAAAATACTTTTGTTAATTTAGAAGAGAGAAAACATAAATAATTTAAGATCTATCTTCTTAATAATTGCCTAATTTTGATGAAATTCAAAGTTAAGCACATTCTAATTAAAATGATAAACTCATGAGGCAACACTCTACCAGCCTGATTTTTAGTCAAAATTGACTATGTTCAATTAGTATAAAAAATGTATTATACATCTTTTTATATATACATTCAATGTGTTTATCAATAGAGCTAAAGTAAAATTCTGCAATAATCTCAGGGAGTTAAAATATAAATAATTAAATACCTGTCTTTCTAGAACAGGATTAGCTATCATGAAATTTAGAGATAGAGCAATTTACTGAAACAACAAAGGTTATTCATAGCATAAAATGTTTCTATTCTGCTTTGTCAATCAAAATTCAAGTTACTTGGTTATCTTCAGAAGCATCATTTTTTGGTTTCTTCTTCCATCAGTTGAAAAATCTTATGTTGGTACTCAAATACTAATGCAGCTAATTTAAACACAAATATTTGCATCTAAATAATATTTTTGTTTTATATTGTCCGAGCTGTTTTGTTGATCCTTGGCTTTTCTAAAGCAAGATTAAATAACATACACCTTATAGAGACATCTTAATTGAGCAAATGGCTGTGGCAAGCAAACAAAAGCACCAGAGTTTCATGAGTCTTAGAAAAAGCAATGTTACAAAGTAACTTCTTCAGTCACTGAAATAAAGCTCAGGAAAACAACAGACAGCCTCTACTTTGCAATGTCAGGCCTTACACAACAGAACTTGCAGCCACTGCGATGGTTACAGTAGTTCAAAGCAAATACAGGCTACTTCTACACAAGTTTGGTTTACTTTGGTTATCTAACAAACTGTAAACCGTGCATTACACAGGAAAAATGTTTTTCTTAAAGGGTCTATGTATCCACTGTTGCCTAGATGAAAAAGTCAGAAAAGCATCCACAACATGTGTTAAAACATGGGTCAGATGGAGAGTATCTGAAATCTTCTATCAACCTTCAGACTATTTCATAACAGAGCAGACAATCCATGAAGACTCTTGCAGAGTCTTCCAGAGGCTGTCTTGCTATAACTCCACAGATTTCATTTTGGGATATCCATAACCCAGTAATGAAGTGAATGAAGAACATTCACAATCCAGTGAAGGTTTCTGTCAAATAGGTTCTAACAACAAAACTACAACTGCTTTGCTCTACTTAGTATTTATTTTCTTCACATGCTAAGATGTAAAGATATTGAAAATAAACTCTAAGATAATTATCAAAGAAATCAAAATTTTGGGCTTATTTCATTATCAAAACCCCCCAACTACCCAGTAGGAAAATTGTTTTATGCTCTGAAAAGTATAGTTTCTACATACAATTAATATTTTCAGAAATCCTGTCTAAATGATAAGTGTTATGATGTTTATTTTAATTTATAGGAACTTCATAGGGGAGTGTTACAGTGTTACAGCTTTATCAATGCAGCACAGTGTCCAGCTTAATTGCTCCCAGTGGCTGCATCTATAATATTAAGCTGTGAAAAGTTAGGGAATATGACAGAGCACAGGTACCCAGCTTTGCAGCATGCAGCCCCTCACGAGATTTTGGCCTTGGGTCAGCTAGCAGTCTTCCAGACAAGTCCCAAACCATGTCTGAGCTTTGTCATAGGCAAAGGAGTATTCTAATAGGCAGTTTGGAAAAGCTCCCATGTTCTGGTGGGTAAGTAACTCTAGCTGTGTGGATGCAATCCATAAGGTATCATTCCATTAGAGACATAAGTGGTGAGTCCCTACAGGGGGTGCACAGCTTCTGGTGCCTAGCACAGAAGTTGTGGCTTCCTGCATTCTCTGGTTTTACTTCTTCTGATACTGCTTTGTGTAGTCCCACTGTGCTTGGTAGACCCAGGCTGATATTTCTAAATGTTTGTATAGAAAGAGATTATAGACAAACAATATAAAATATAATTAGATGTTGAAACTGTCCCTTTCACCACATGCTTCTGGAAATTGTCTGTAATGTTGCCCCAAGACAAAGAGTGACTTTCAAAGATGCAGATGGAAACCATTTTTGAACATTTAGTAAATCTGGAATTTAAATATTGTTTGATGTGACAAATAGGTGAAAATAAATGACAGTTGTTCCTAAGCATATAAAGAAAGAGATGATAATATCTATCTAGCATCATGACCACTTTTCATCTATGGCTCTCAAAGAGTTTGCAAAAGGAGGTCATGAAAACTTCAAAGGTGTTTGGAATTTATTCAAATGTGACAGAATGGAAGATTTGTCATATTTATATTCTACAAAGTAGTTTCTGAAGTGCTATAGAGGATAACACACCTAAGACTTGCTAGTGAAAAAAGTATTACAGCAGACAATACTCACAAAATATAGTGGAGAAAAAACATCTATTTTAATGTTATTTCTCACAGCTCTTTTTGTGGACATGGTTTTTTAAAAATTTAACAGAACATACTTGTTCATGTATTTATCTATCTGCTAAGAGACATTAAACTCCTTTCAAAATATAAGTTAAAATAAATATTCTTTATAAATCAAGGTTAGATGCCAAGGAATATTGAACATATATTTAATTGATTCTTGTATTCTGAAAAAAAATTCTATATACTAGTGAGCTGTGAGTTCAAGTTTTTTCCCCCAGTGCTTGCTGATTGCATTAGAAGTGGAGTCCCTTATCAAAAGTGACTAGAATGTTTGACACTTCCTGTCAAAAAATCTTGCTTTTCAAAAACTTTGTTCTGGCCCAAATAATTATAAAACAATGACATCGATCCCATTGATCCTTACTCAGGTAAATTATCATGATTGATAGATGTGAACTTCCCTGCCAAGTGTTTCCACAGGCAACTTCTGAGGTGGGGGTATCCTCAGGATTCCAGCTGCTTGGCATTACTGTTCTGTAAATTCTGATCAAGGTTTCTAGGGTCACTAGAAGTAAAGAGATTACATGAGTTATGTGTCATGAGGTAGACGCTGCAGTCTGACTCCACGTCCATGTCTTCCCATAGACAAAAGAAAGAAGGAACAAGCATTTGTTCTAAGATAGATACATAAGGTGCAGAAGATCAAATTCCACAGCTGTTCTTATTTCTGTTTGCTGGATAGATTAGTTCAGGCTCACATGCTCTTATTAATAAATGAATACAAGCAATATAATCCCTTTACTTTTTTTTCTTTAGTCTGTGCTATTGTCTTGGCTGAGCAGACTTGGCACGTTCTCTGGTCTTGAGCCATTTGTACTGTTGCACTTGTCCCAGACACAGACTACATTTTATTAGGACTGGAGTCCACATCCTACACCAAACATGTCACCATGCCACAAGGGTGGATTTGATAAATTTCACTAGGGCAGTGAATCCTGAGGCCATTTGGATGGGATACAGACCAGATCCTCTTGGACACTTTTGGTAGATTTGTTGGGGATTTGTTAAACTGAGAGTGTTTCAGTCAGAGCAGTTTCTACAGCTCTAGTGAATGATATACATACATAGAGAAAGGTACTAAAAGATTTTAATGACTTCTGAAGTTTCAAAATATCTTCCAGATTTTCAGCTGTCTTGCTGGTTTCCCCTCACTACAGCAGGTAGAAGTGCCAAAAAAATCTCTGCTCTTTTCAGTAGAAGTCAGTGCAGAAATAAAGTGCAGAATTTTAAGGCCTCAGAATGCAATAAAAATTGTAGACAGTAATGAGGATGCAACAGTAAATGGAATTGTTAGCAATGGAATAATTGGTACATACCTCAGCTTCTTACACATCTGCTTCTCCCTATTACTTGCAAATGTGCTTGACAGCCAACTAACTCTTAGCTTAGTACAGTGAAAATCTGTGCTACAAACACCAAACTGGTTTGAAGACCAAGATGTGTACTTTTGAATTACAGCTGTGAGTTATTCTCTATCCTCTTACTCTGGTGATGGATGAACTAAGATATGTAAACATTCTGCTTCAGAAGCTGGCGAAAAACCTAGTGCATTTTTATAAGGAACTAAAGGTTATTTCAAACTTATCATCTGAGGGATACTGTCAGTTTGTATTTACCACAGGGGTTTCTGGATTCTTAGCTCGTTTTTTATGCTTGTCAAATAATTTGCTCTACATGCAAAGCCTTCCTAGAGACACATGCACTAAGGAAAAAACCAGTTTGAATCCTTGGGTAGTTATTTCCCCCCGTAGTTTTTTAATTTTTTTTAAATACAAACCTTGTGATACTATTTTCTGATGGCCAAATTCCAATTCTTTCCAGCTTATGGACCTAGAATGAAAGGAATAAAAGGACCTAGGAAGAAAATGTATGGCCAAAGTAATCTTAGCCAGAGTTACACTTCATTCCTCTTGGTCAGCTAATAAGTCCCCTTATTGCATGAGGCAAGCTCTTCTCTGCGTCAAAGCAGGTCTCCTTGTAGTGATTCTCTGTGAAATCTCAGTATGCTTTTATTTATTTATTTAGCTGGCATTAGTCATCATGCTAGGTGCATTCAAATAATGAAAAAATACTCTGTATTCCCTTCCTTTCTATTCTTTAGACTAAAGAATAGACTAAAGTCTATCACTCAGACTAGGACTGTTAACTATGCAAGGATTAGCAATGAGTTGCAATGCTGTTAAATATGTTACTTAATTTTAAATGGAGACCTGCAGTCAGATCTTGGTCTGATGATCAGAAAGGATATCCTCTTCACTGAAAGCATAGAGAACTTAGGAATTTACAATAAGAGACTCCCTCACAAAGTGTCTATAAATTAGGGAAAACATATTTCCCCTCTAGTGCTGAAGCATTTTTAAGATCTTGGCTGTAGTATCTCAATCTCATGCTAACATAGCAGTCTGTCTCCTGTTGTTTTGTGCACGACTGAAGTTCTAGATATTAAAAAAAAATAAAAAGGTGACTTTTTTCTTACATCTTACATTGGAAAATGATTAAAATATATTTTAAAGCTTAAGCCAGCAAGTCCTAGATTTGTGAGGTCAGAAAGCTTCTGGACAACAACTCATGCCTTCACTTCCCAAAAGTTCTTTGTTTGAAGGTCCTTAGGTTGTCATGGTTTTGATCATATTTAAACTGAGATTTTTTGCACTTTTCATTAATTAAAAAAATTATGTTCACTAATACAAGGTACATATTCAGTAACACTGAAGTAGTGTTTGGGTTACACATAAAATATATCCTTGGATATTAAACTATTTGGTATACAATTCAGTAGCATAGGACACTGTACCCATACAGCAGTTGCCATGGGAAAAATGTGAATATTGAAAAATATGAATATAGAATATTAATATAAAAACTGCATTATGCATTAGTCAGTCTGCTATACAATAGTGCTATTCATAAGAATGGACCTTTTAGATTAAATACCTGATGCAAAAAATTGAGCAAAAGAGAAAAAGACTAGAAAAGATAATTTGTCTTTGAGTTTCTCTGATAGTACATAGATATCTACACAGTTTCTCAGCTGACTAATTCAAACACGATGAATTAACGGGAGCCAGGAAAATGATCTCATTAATTTTTGGTAACAGTCATCAACTTAGAATGTGCCCAGAATATGAACACATTGAAGAAAAAATGCAGAATTTTTTGCACCAAAACTTTTTTGTATATTTAAGCATGTGCATAGCTCCTTTCCTAAGCAGAGAAGGTCTTAGGTTTTTCTCTGTTGAATCTTATGAACCTTTGGTATTGATATCTGTCTTTTGACAATTTTATGGTTTAGGAGTGGATTGGAAGTTTCAATTTCAATGTTCCTTATTAGCTGGCAAATTTTACAGTCAAGATGGGATGAACCTACTGCTCTCTTCTGACTGTCTTTACAAAGTTAAGTGGAAATGCTTTGTTTAACAAGGTTTCTAACTTGGGTGAAATCTCCAGGGGTCGAACAAGGAAAACGTCCACAATAACTAAATCTTTCTGTAACAACACCATTTTTATGAGTTCCTTAGTAATGTGGGGAAATGCAAAGTCACTCTCTCATATAGAATTTAACAGACAAGAATTTGCATTCTTGAACTTTATGCATTACCAGGCACCATTCATATCTAACATTGCCTGGCCTGGCGTAAGCTTGCAAACAGCTGCAGTCTGGTTAAGATTGTTTCCCTTTAGAAACCTTTTTTTGGGTTTTTTTGTTTTGGGTTTTTTTTTGCAACTTCTGGTGCATTAGAACGTATGCCCAACCCTATTGCACTTGCAAAGCATTTGTTTTGCACAGGTGTGAAAACAGCAGTGAGACGACCTCTGGCTGACGGGCCCTGGCTGACAGGCCCTGCTGTGCTGCTCCTCCACGGGGAGTCCCCATGGCTCCTGGCATCTGACCCAAGGGAGTCTGTGGCTCATGCTGTCCCCTTGGACAATGCTCCTCTTCCTGCAAAGCAACCTGGTTCTTCTCTGAGGCTGTAACCAAATCCTGAATGCTGTCTCAGGATCTCACAGAAGAGAAGTTTACACCTTTTTTAGAAACTGAATTTTAAATCTAACCATTAGCTTTTAACATCTTCAAAGAGAAAAATAAATGACACCAGTGTTTAGTATATCTGTAAATAGATTTCATACTTATCCACATTCATAATAGCATTTTAAATATTTTGTCACTTCTCTTTTCTAATGAATCATATCAATAGTTTAGTTATAAATACCTCTTTTTGCATAAAGGGCTAGAAATATTTTTCCATCTGCAAATTCATATTTCTGGAGTAAACCCTGTAACTGGGTAGTCTGTCAGGTATATAACACTCAAGAAATTGTTCACCAAATTTTACTTCAACGTAGCATGTCATTTTGCTGATTTTATTTAGGGATTATTTTTAACTTTGAGAAAGATAGCATTTGTATGTCATCTCTGTTCTTTACTTATCTGTCTGGAATTAGTACTAAAAATCTAATTTCACATTTCTTTGTTTATTTAAGAAACCAAAATGCCATCCATCCAGTGATGAACGTTCATTGTTTGGGGACATAAAACATCGCTCTGTGTTAGCTTCTAAGATGAACAGAGAGAACTGGCTCAAAACATAGTGCTGCAGAGGTTAGAAGCTGTGAGACGTCCACACGGACAGAAAGACTGAAAATAATAAGAAAGATTAGAAAGGAAGTAAAACTTCCTGGAAATCTTTGACAAAAACATATATACCTTGTTCTCAGGTTTCATGTAGTATTCCTAACAGGACTGGATAGGGCAGAAGCCTCCTCAGAATGGATGGTTGCTCTTTCTTACAGCAGCCGCTCAAGGAGAGAAGGTCACAAGAATGGCTTGACATGAGAACGAGATTTAACCAGAGAGGCAAAACAATGACATGGGTGCTTGCAGTTTGTACAGACACTGACAGGCTACTGGAAAGAGAAGGAGGGGACAGAAAGGCTTCAGGAGTCATGGAGGGTAGAAAAAGCATCCCATGGATCAGAGAAGATTGGGCAGATTTTGTTGCATCTCAGAAAATCTGTGAGTTAGGCAGCTGAAGCAAAGTCAAAAAATTGAGATTCATGAGGCAAGCCTATAGTATCCATGAGCATCATGGTATAAAATCACAAGATATTCATATTTTACCTGATACAATTCCTTAGAGTATTTTTCACTCAAGAGTGAACTATGCTAGTTTATATTCTAAAATACAACTTAGTCTTTTTTGAATTCAAGAGCCATTCTGGTCTTCCAGGATATCGCTGTAAGAAAAAAGTCCATACAGTGTTGTCTCAAACCTATGGGTTTCTAGCCCCCCATTAGAGATAGGGATAGCTCAAGTCTTCCAGAAAGGGACATCCTGGGGAGTTTTCAGCTTGGAAAAATACAAATCACTTCTTTCAGGGGGACCCACAGATATCTGGCCTGCATTTCAGTGTGTCTTGGGTTTATGTGGCAAGTTTTTGATAGTGGAAGGGTGTAGGAGGGGAGAGGGCTGCAACTATTGTTTCTGTTAGACAATGCCAGAAGCTGCCCGTGCTAGTCATCTCCAAGGTGGACAGAGCCAGTGCTAGTCGCCTCCAAGATGGACCAGCTGCTGGCCAAAGCTGAGCCAAACAGTGATGTTGGGAGCAACTCTGTGACAACACATTTAAGAAATGGAAAAGAAAAAGGTTCACAGCAACAGTTACTAGAGAGAAGTGAGAACATGTGAGAAGAACAAGTCTGGAAACACCAAGGTCAGTGAAGAATGAGGGGAGAAGATGTTCCAGGTGCTGGAGCAGAGATTCTGCTGCAGCCACCGGTTGGACCTGTGGCCCTATGGAGAAAGAGCCACACTGCTGCAGTCTGTTCCTGAAGGACTGTCCCTGATAGAAAGGGTCCATGCTGAAGCATTCATGAAGAACTGCATCCTGTGGGAAGGTCTCATACTGGAGAAGTTAATGAAAGACTGTCTTCCTCAGGAGAGACCCCATACTGGAGCATGGAAAGAGCTTGAGGAGGACAGAGCATGAGGAGGAATGAGCAACAGAGACAATGTGTAATGAACTGACTGAAATACCAGCTCAGCGTGAGGAGGTGGAGAAATTGAGTGCAAAGTTGAACAGGGAAAGAAGGGAAGGGTGGTGGAAATGTGGAGTCTTTTTAGAATTTTTAAACTTGATCTTATTTGTTGTTTCCCTACTCCATTATTGACAATAAACTAATTTGCCCAAGTTGAGTTTGTTTTACCTGTAATATGATTTCCCTGTCTTTATCTTGACCCATGAGATTTTTGTATTTTGTTTTTAATCCCCTTGCATTGTTAATAGAGGGGGAGTGATAGAGCGGCTTGGTGGGCACCGGGCAACTCGCTGAGGTTAGAGCACTACAGCATGAGAATGTCAATACTTATCATCCTCTGAAGAGAAAGGAAGAGAGTCATGAAGACAGTGAAGCAGGCAGCAGCAAGGGGGGCAATGTGGAGAGTTTTATTAACTTACAAGACTGCATGTATTTATGTCATGTTGTTATTCTAAGAAGATTGAGGACATTAAGCTTAATGAAGCTGGTTTTAGAAATCTTCCAGTTGGTACAGATGAGTAAGAAATCTCAGATTGCTGAAAACAGAAAGTTTTAAAGTGTTCTTTATGCTGAGGAAATCTGGATTGTCAAAAAGCTGGCAAGTCAGTTAAATTTTGGAATAACATTTATGACCTCCTGTTGAAACCATATTTGAAATTGAGTAATCAGAAAAAAAAAGTGAGAAACAAATAGTGGTTATTGTGATAGGGAGGGGAAAGCTTCAACAATTGAGGCTCATCTATTCCACTCAAGAGGCCTGTCTGCTAAGAAATGTAACCTCAAATAGGTTATCAGACCAGGGGACTTAGCAGAGTACAAGAAGGGGCTCAGTAGAGCGGTATAAAATGAGCTGGATTCTATTCAAGGTTATGATGCTTAAAATGAAGCTTCTACTTGTGTATAAAGACATTTTATTCAGTGTAGTCTAGTCAGTACTGAAATTCCAGAAATTTATCCTGTTGTCCACTGCAGTAACCTAAGAAGCGCCCATTTTTGCAATCTCAGTCTAAAATATCTTGTGTAATTGCTATTGAAAATAACTGCTCTCTCTCTCATGACCAGAAATGTGACTTGTCTAGTGAAATCCCAGCCTATGAACTGAAAATGTCTAGGATACCATTCTAGATGAAATAGGCAACAGATGTTGATTTCCTATATATCTCAAATTTGCCAACAGAGTAGATTCCATGACTCTGATTCTTCCTAATTATGCAGCTTCTGCATAGCAAAATTTTGAGTGTATATTTATGCTTTGAATTACGTACAGATGGCTTTTGTATTTTGCAGATTTTGAATTTTAATTCATGACAGTTATATTTCCCCTATATATTTCTCAGATTTTTTGTATTTATTTCACATAGAACTAGTTCAATTTATGCTAATTTAAAAGTCATTTTAAAAAAAGACTTTATGCATTAAAAGTGTGAGGCAGATGGTAAAATACTAATTTGTTTATGATGAGATTTCCTTTCAAGATTATCTAACAACTTGTTCCATATTATTTTGTAATGTGATCTTGAATCTCATTTGAATGGCTATTGTAAGAGTATATTTTAAATGGAAATAGAAACTAGGCATAAATGTCCACAACTGAGGCTGCCAAGCTGAGAAAGTAACAGTTCTGTTGCACTGTAAAAATAAGACTCACACTAATCTCACACTTATGTACCCCCATATATAATGCATCTCTCTAAATATTCAAATAAAGTGGTCTGGAATAACATGGACCTCTAAAATGAAAATGGATTTCTTAATATTTTACTATTTATTGTTTATTTTTTTATGAGTTATACTTTTTTGAAAAATTTTGAGCTCAGAAGAATAAGTAGAATTAGGTGATAATTTGGTTTTGGCACTATGTCTTCAGAATGAGCAACTTATTTTTATGGGAAAAATGTGATTTCAGTCTATATGGTAGACTATTTCAGTTTACCATGTGAAATACTGGTGAACTCATTGCATCTCGGTTGACTATTACAACTTTAAATTAGATCTTAAAGACTTCATAGTACTTATTAATTTAAATAAACCTAATAAGATCAGGCTATTCCAGTATGATTTTATTTGAAGTGTATTAGTTGGTTATCTGCAACTGGCAAAGACAAATGAGTTCCGCTCAAGGCACTCTTTCATCTTCATTGATCCATTTAAAAAAGACTACTATAAGTTCTACTGAAGTATGTTGCGGGTATAAAAACAAGAAGTAAGTTTATGATAAGGAGATTAGATAAGAACTGTAACCATTGCTTTGTTTAGAAATGTTTTATTAAGATGTGAACACTAGAAACAAACAAATACTAAAATTGCTCATGGCGTATCTAATAAAAAGTTTATGTTTTCCTCCACTAAGAGAGATTTTGCATCAAACAGTTCAGTATCTTGAAGTGTCAGTAGCCAGCTTAGATGGAGAGATAACAAGCAAAAACCATAAATTAAATTTGCTTCCTTAAGTCTTGCAGGAACATGGAGAAACTTTAGGAATAATTGATAGTGACAGGATGAGAGAGATAAAAAGAGATGGACTGGGAAGTATTTAATGACTCTTTGTGGTATTACATCTGTCACACTTTTTGTGCTACATTAAAGTTTCATTATTTTCGTATTTTTTGTGTTCATATTTTTCCATCGTCTTTTTTCTGCTAAATTTACCAAGTAATACAATGTGGATAATAGAGAGCTATTGCTGAAAATGTCATTGAATCTGTTACTGGACTGAATAAAATACCTCAGCCATGCATTCCTTTTCATAATGCATTTTCAATCAGTGGTTTTGGAATTCTATACAAAGTTGACTCATGTTTTTTAAAATTAATTGTTTATTTCTAAAAAGACATAGTTGCATAATGAAAGTCTCACTATTAATAACATGAATCAATTTCAATTGGCCAAAGAAAATTATTGCACTAGTCTGTTTACTGAAGAAGTTTATTCCTCTAAGGACTTGCCTTCTACAGGCTCTTAAACAAATGGTTTACCTTTGCTTGTCTGAAAGATAACAGACATAATCTGAGAGATTCAGGTTTCCCTTGTTTCAGTCTTGTTTCTTCCATCTATGTTCTTTCACCTTTGCAACATGTACACATAGCTCAGTGCTTTAGTTGTTTGGAAAAACATAATGTCTTTTGCCTGAAGATGTTTTCCTAAGATTTTAATTTATTTTCAGAAGATGGCTATAATTCCTAACAGTGTTTCTCTTAGATTCTTGAGGTTCTAATAGAATTCTGTTCATTAGTGAATATATTGTTCATGTTTTAATCTTGGAAAGCAAAATCTGATTTATTAGTAAGTAATACTATGTGTAGATTATGGATCCATCAGGATTTTTTGTGAAACTGGAATGCAATAAGTACATGGAGATAATAAATGGAATACTGTGCTTCACTGCCAACAGGACCTAAAGTAACTCAGATTCCTCACACAACTAAGATAAGTAGAAGTTTGACTGAGATAATAGCACTGAAGGCAGAAATGCAGAGTGCTGCTCTCCTGGTAATGCTTTTTTACTTTTTATATAACAAAACTAAAAAGGGCTCTTTTCTTGTTGATAATTATGCAGTATGAGTCTTTCAATGATAGGTTGCAGTTTTCTATGATCTCAAATATTTAATCTGGAGAGGCTCTGAAATGTTAAAATACATCCCATATTTAAGTGCCCTTTAGAACAGAGAATCGAAAGCAGCACCCAGAATTCATAAGAGCTGTATGAGTCATATTCAGCCATAGGTGCTGCATAGTTACCAACACACACTTTATGACTTTTAGATTATAGCTCTCTCCTCACTCCATTGTCCACAGAACACACAATTTCACTTTTATGCATTTTTTAATCATTATATCTCAAGTCATTCCTCTGTCAACACAATAGTGTAATTCACTAAGAAAATAATTTACAGTGCTCTATGATTTTGAATCATCTCAACCTGCACTCACACAGGCACGAATAACAGACAAAGCTATTTTGAGGACTGTAAGATTACATCCCCTGATAAAGCTGCAAGCTTTCTAAATTACAACCTCAGGATCAGCAGAAAACAGGAGGAAAAAAACCCCTTCTGCATGATGGGTAGCATTTTAGATTACAATTTATGTGACGTACATTAATTCAGTTAAAAGGTGCTGAAATACAGAGACTGCTTTTGCAATTGTTTTTATAGACAAAGTACAGAAGTGTTTTTGCATTATTTTTTACAGACATAACTATTGAAATGTTTTACTAGCATTATCATCTTTGAAAACTTGTTTTAAAATTATGTTTTACTGAGATAAAAAGAAGCATGTGGCCTTTGCAATTTGCAGGGGTCTAGTTATAGAAGCCCTTCTGTTCAGCAGAGAAATAGGTAGTGAACTTGTCCTTAGAAATGTATCTTTTCTCTTTACATTTGATTTCTCTCTTATTTTACTGTTCTTTCCAACTGCCTTATGTGACAAACATTGAGGATACTGGCTCCAGAGAAAGAGTTTTGTTGTAAATGTGATTCTATGCACTGCATATGGAGCTGTTTTGTATGCAGGGTAGGTAGAAACACTGGTTCTTTACAGTCACATGGAGACGTTTTGTATAAAAGATTTTCACACTGATAATTATTTTTTCCCCTCAAAATTAACCTTCTATATTTTTCTTACACCTATTTCCATGGTACATCCCAGATAAGACTGAAGATTCAAATTTCCTTCTCACCATGAGCTGAACAGTGGCTCTGATTTTCAGTGATTATAATTTCATTTCTCTCAGTAATCGTTTTTTTATTCAGCCTATTTTTAACAACTACAGATGGAAATAAAATGGATCTGTAGAAGAGACATTCATTAACAAGTAAGTATTCAGGGACTGGAAAACTCTGTCTGATTCACAAAGCAGAAATGGCATTTAGTATCCAAGTCCCTTCTTTGACAAAATTAGCAAAGACTGCAGTGAAGTTAAAGCCTGCTGGTTGCAGAATTGGAAATTGGCTTCCCGGGGCTCTCTGTAAACTCTTCATTACTTTACTCAATCATGGTTCATTACTAAGTTAACAGACAGAAGACCAGCACACATTGAGATGTGTTTAGAGCCAGGACTTCCATCTCCTTGAACATCACTTAAGACTTGAATGTCACAGCAAATTAAACACTGTGTCAAACTGCATCTTCTTCTCGGCTGCAGTACAGACAGTGCACAGATCATGGCCACTTAACCTCTTGAAATGGTCAGGTGCTTTTTATTACGCATTTCATGGAGTACCACGTGTTGTAATTCAAAGTGACTCTGTTGGAACAAACAAAAGATCTCAAAAGGTGCCCCAAATAGAAACAAGTAAAAAAATCCTTCTTAACAGTTTCATGTAAAATGGATTTAATGTCTCTTATTAACTGAAACCTAATTTGCTAGAAGAAAACATCCATAGGTGATATTATTCTAGTTAAGTGGAAAGCTAAAAATGATTATTAGGTTTCTGGGAAAAGTTCATATTTTAGTTGCAATATAATTTTAAATTACAGCTAGGTGCCAATTATCTAGAACCCCATCTGAATACCTGAGCCTCTATTTTCTATTAACCACCATTGCATTTTTTTATGACATTGCCTGATTTTTCAGAAAATCATTTACTCTAAATAGTTCAAGTCAGTGAAATGAACTGTATAGAAATTTTTAAAGAATTTAAATGCTTCTGTGCAACTGCTATTTGTATAATCTTTTAATGCTATAATTTTCATGAGATATCATTAATTTTGAAAAGAAAATGTAGGCTGGGCATTAAATGAAGCAAACCGCTTAAAATTACCTGTGGTGTTTAGAGCCCTGTTACCACAATCCCTTCATGGTTTGTAGGGTTAATGAATGTAACAAGTGACACTCTTGGTTTTGTCCCATTCCATCAGGTGCAGATAACTGCAGTGGCCAGCATGACAGCCACTGTATGGAGATGTTTATGATTTGGACTATTTGCTAACCAGAGGTGCTAGTCCCTCATTCCCTATGCAGTTAAGGAATAAATTCATTGTGGTGTCCAAAATAGGAAGAGTAGCTACCAGAAGTACCCAGTTGGCCGGACATAGGGAGCTAGCATAGGGCAGGACTAACTTTGTGTTTCCTCATTGCTCTCTTGAATGTTAGTGTTGTTTCAGTCTGAGGACTTAAGTTAGGCACTTATTTTAGGTTATGATATGGCTACAAAATTATGCAAGATGAATTTTTAATTATGTCCCAGATAAGAGGATGCAAAATACTTGACAGTGTCCAGAGAGGGACTGAATACTTCTGAAGTGCCTTTGTGAGGAGCTTTAGGGTTTTTTTTACTTTTCTGGGCCTACTCAGTGGGATTACTCTATTTGCATTTTACAAGTGCGTAGTGTGTTTAGTGGGCCCTGTGGCTTGTAGTTGGGTGTTCAGTTGGTTCTTTCTGTCTACTACTAAACAAGGTACTTTTGGGAGTCTGAGGATCAGACTAGAACTACATAAAGTAGCATGAGGGTATGAGTACCATGGTACATCCCAGAAACATGATTTTTCAGCCATTTGTGTCCCAGCCAGGACACATCACAGTTCTTTTCCAGCCTGGGTCTTGGATCCCCTTTGTGTGGGGATCAGAGAGAAAATTCATAGGTGCTTGGATGTCTCTCTGGGAATGCACAAAAGGATGAAGGTGATATAAAACTCGAGGTTTGAAAGCTGATTTCTTCAGATGGTCCTTGGCTTGCTTTTGCCTTGTCTTGGCAAATGCTGTCATTATCACAAGAAGTGAACATGCTGTGCTTCCATTGCCACTGGTATGCCACTTACAGATAATGTTATTTGTTATCACAAATTCAGTAAAAAATGGCAAAATGCAACTCAGAAAATATGTTTCATAAATGGTGCCTAAGGGAAGAATAAAATATTCTCATGCCATCACCTGTATGATTTTCACATAATAAATTTGTCAGTGTACACATATGCTCCTATCTTTAGGGGGTTCTGACATCTGTTTGATGGATTATAACCTAATTTACTTTGGAGACAACTGACCTGATGAGGGTTGGCCTTCTGTTATAAATTTTAACAAAAGAATTAATCCCTCTCTAATATATTGCTGGGACTTCAGTTGTTCACAAGTCTGTCACAAAGAAATACATAACACATAGAAACTAGAAAAATTGCACTACATAAACCTTAGTGAAAAGACAGATTAACACAGCACAAGTAGGAATGAGGTGGCTAGTGACTCAGCTGAAAACTTGAAAATCCAAGGTCTAATAACTATTAGCATTGTTTCATGAATATACACTTCAGATAGCATGCAGAATCAGATAACCCATACAAGGTCAGCATAAGGGACAAATGAGCGAGAGGCACAGCAGATATTGTGTCAGACAATCATGCTGTGGGAAGTCACATTGCTGAGAAGTCCCTGGCTGAAAAGCAGCCAGCAGTGAAGACGTCAGATTCACAGGAACAAATGGAAGACATAAGAAAAGGGATGAGATACATTTCCTTGTGTAACTCAGGTGAAATAGTATTACCCAAAATTATTAAGCAAGACCTGTACAGAAAATTCGTTAGTGAACCTACATAAGAATAAGTTACAGGTACATTATGCATAGATTAGCTGTAAAAGAAAGACTTTAATTCAGCCCAAATACCTAATGCAATTATCAAGCAGTATTTTGGAAAGTATTTGATGTGGGCATTATGAATGTACAGACAGCAATAAGATTTTAAATAAGTAGTTCTGAAAATCAACAGATTTGTCTTTTTCTTTCCCCTAGAAATGTGGTTTGTCTGCCTGTTGCACTGATTTTACTGGTTCAGTAGTGCACTATTATTAAAAAAGCATTCTCTTTTAATTACAATTTAACCTGAATTTGAATGAAAACTCAGATGCCAAGAAGTCTACATTAAAAGTTCATTACTGTATTGACTTAGGTATAAAATTCCCATATTTGTTTCTCCTGAAGTAGTGTGTAAGCACTTACTAATTCTTTATCAATAACTGTAAGGAAAATTAATACATAGTTATACTTAGATGTTTGGATAAAGATCCAGGACCTACATCATTCTCTGGAGTATGGGTGACAGCAGCCTGAGAAGACTACAGGCACCCTCATTAAAAGCAGAGGATATTCCTTCTTTGATCGACAACGTAACATGTCTGTTTTCAGAGTCCCATGACCCCCTTCAAAGGCTAAGACTGTATCTCCATTTGCAGCTCATGTGGCTGAGTAGGAGCAGACTACAGGCTGAAGTCATTGGTGTCAGGGCTGCCATATTAGCTCTGTCCTGAGGTTTCTATTTTTGGTTGAATTCAGTCTAGTCACCTCAATTGGATGTTCTTATCATGGATGTGGTTTAAAATTGCCAAAAGGATGAACGCTGCTTTGGACTGTTATGTTTTTCACTCCCAGGAGGTGATTAAGCACATTTTTTATGTGCTAAAGCAGAAGTTTCCAAAACAAACCTTGCCTGTGAGCACCACACCTGCTCTGGGAAGTGAACCGTTCAATGTGTTAAATGTGGATGGTGAGTGATAAGTGCATGTTTCAATTCAAATCCTACAATTGCTCTAAATCAAATGCTAAAGGATCTGCAGCATGCAGGGTGCAGTAAAATGTGATAGGCATGGATAACTCTCTGCTTTCTTTACCTGTTTCAATGTTTTGCAAACTACAAATCATGAATATCAGAACTTTTCCTGGTAATCCATAGAGTTTTCTACCTGAGCATCTCCCAGCATTAAAAGTGTTGGGAGTTCCCATGGTTCCCACTTTTGAAAAGCAGCATAATATTTCAAACTTTCACTGCCAGCATGTCAATAATTAGTGTAGTGCTGGGGAGAAATTACAGTGCACTTAAATTTGCAACCTTTTGTGTAGGTACTAAAGTGAAGCCAAACTTGCAAAAATTGTTAGAGATCCTGTAGGCCTTAAAATAATATCCCTAATGATCTGGCCTGAGGTCCTTCAGGCCAAGGTTCTCTACTAATGCTAGCACAGATTAATCTGTGTTACTGAAAGTGTTGGATGCGGAGGAGATATTCAGCTGATCAGTGATTACAATTCACTGCACTATGGGTATTGTGTGTAATTTATTCCTGTGGGAAGTACTTCTGCAATAAAACATAAATATCTTAAAGTCTGCTTGAGTAGGTGTTACCATTGCACGGAGAGCAATGATTCCTTAGGCTGGTCACATTTCACACTTCAGAACAGCTGGTCTTGGTAGTAGTTGAATTGTTTGCTGAACCTGAAACGACCTATTTACATAATGAAGTCTTACACTTAGAGTCCAGGTTTTAGAACTCAGTATCAATCTTATGGTCAATCATTTCTGAGGTTTTTATTTCACAATTCACTAGCTTATGTCTTGAAGAAATGAACAATTAGAGTCCGAAAGGGAAATTCCATTTCCATCCCTGTATTACTTAAAGCAATCAGTTTCTTTGCAGCTTGTTGTTTTCACAAATTAAGATACTGAATATGAAAACAGGTTGCAAAATAAATCTTTTGTTATTAGAGAAATTTGTATTGGGGAAATTAGAGTAAGTTTGTAGCTAAACTTGATGTGTGGAGTGTGAAAGGCAGAGCAGCTCAATACAGGATGAATACTTGTATAATGCTAGTCATAAAATTATATTCTGAGCTATGTAATTTTCTTTTCTGTTGGAGACTGACTTACAAGGACACCAGAAGTACGGTATTTAAAAAAAAAGAAAAGAGGAAAACTTTCCTTAGTCACATTATACTTAACAGAAATCATGCAAACCTGCACACCCAAGATTGCTTATTACAACTATAGCTTTTCTTCTGACAGCTACCTAATATTTACATCTACAGAACTATTTTAAGCTATAATTATCACCAGAGCATCCTACTGGAAAGCTGTTATGTTAGCTGTTATGATAACTCGTTTTGAGCAAGTTCACTTTAAAGCAGGACCTTGATAACTACTGTAACAGTTGTGTTTGCCAAAAGTTTCACAGAATAGCATGGTAAACTAGAGATATCTCTAACCCCTTTTCCAGTGTAGCTCCTAAGCCACTGTATGGGAGTTCACGACTTTTTTTATCAACTTCGTTGTCTCTTATGTAACAAGGGTTGCTCTTTTCTATGCAACAATTTCATATAGATTGACTCAAAGATCCAAACTCAAATAAGAAATGGTATCTCACTGGGTGATGAGGACAGCAGCACTACTGTGCCTGCCTACCTGCCATTATACAGAGCAAGAAAATATTTTCAAGATAATATTTGCCTGTGTTCAAATAGCTGTTGTCTCTCAATTAGAGCAAAGAAAAAAAAAAAGACTTTTCATATATTCCCTGCTATTTTAGTTGCTTCTCTTGTATACTGTGATACTTCACTTTGAATGGACAGAGAGTGCTGGCAGCCTGATGGACATGTTAGTCTCTGCTGAAAGTGGACATTTCTTCTCTGTTCTTCCACTTTTCAGAGGCTCCCATTTCTCTCCTAGTAGCACTGCTGCAAGTTATATCTCAAGAGTGAGAAGTTACAGAAAACTCTTCGCCTTTTTTGTTCTATTAGTTAAGTGAAGACTCAGATTACTTTTGTCGCTGGGTCAAGAGATCAAGGAGATCATGGCTACAGGTAGAGAGAGGGAAGGGCAAGGAAGGCAACTTCCATAGTGGGAATCCTTAAAGGATAACTTTTCCTTCAGCCTGAGGTTGTATTCTTCAGCTTGGTTGTGAAAGGGGAGCAACCTGTGCTCAAAACTTAAAATCTATTTGGTTTAAATCTCTGCGATTTGATATCTCTGTCTTGGAAAATAGAAAGTGGGGCAGTATATTAGTCAGGAATGGGACCCTGGCCTGGATCTAATTCACAGCACAGACCATTATCTTTACATGCAATTTGGATGTCATGCTAATCTGCATTTTATTAACAGTTGGTTACTTGTCATAAGAAACACTTTTGCTTTTAGTGTATCTTATAACAATGATGAAAGAAAATATCAGTAACAATATTATTTGCAATATTAGTCGCTTTTCATAGTTGAACTAGTCTTTCATTTGCTTTGGTTGAACATTAAAGGATACTAATAGATGTCAGAAATAAGGACAATCTCCAGTCCAGGATCGAAAGCAAAAGTAAGTTTATTAACAAAAAAAAATAATTGTCCAAAAAAAAAAGGAAAAAGAAAAACCCAGGTTACCAAGATCGGAGACCCTTGGTGTCCAAGATTCGCATAAGCCCCAGTGGCAGGGGACTGCAGTGTTGGAGCTGTGCTTTAGATGGAAAATTAGAGGCCTTCCTCCAACACCGGACTTTCTCCCGGCTAGTCCACAGAGAAAATGGCAGCTCCTGTCCTGAGACAGGGCTTTTTATGGCCTGCTATCCCCGCCCAGGAACGCCCCTGCCTGCCCCCTGTCCAGCCCCCATGGCCCTTGACAATTGGTGGCTTTAAATGGTGAGGTCACTCCTGCCCACCAATGGCTGAGTCGTTGTCTAGGGGGTAGCTTTCTGGCGGGAAGGAGCCTCATTAGTATTCATGGTTGCCATGGAGTCAAGTGGCAGAGGGACAGTGAAGTTACTATTTTTAGAAACTGGCAGTTAGGGATCTTAGTTAAACTGGGGGAGCCCCAAACCTTTTCCAAAGTAAAACACATTTAAAACATACATTTAACACCTTAAATAAGTACAAAAAAGACATTTTCCAACCAAAAAGAACACTTATATACAGGGAAAGTACAAAACAATTATCATTTTCAACTTATTCCAAGGGAAAACCAAAAGGCATAACTTAAATCATTATTGGGGAATTGGAAGAAAAAAAATACAACAAATACAACTTTTAATAACTATTCCTTTTAACCCTAAACCCTTCAATAATTAACTGAGAACTTTGAGTAACTTTATTAACCTTATAATGAGAACTTAATGAAGCAAAAGTCAATTGCCTAATTTTATTTATAACATAGAGATGAGAGTTACCATTTTAAAGTCACCTCTAAACCCTTCAAAAAATCACTCTCACATCTTGTCTTAAGTAAGACAATATCATTTCAAATACATAGTAAAAAATTTGGCCTTTGAGAGTAAGTTAAAAATCAATTTGCTGAAAAGATTCCATCTTACCATGGAGATATTTTCTATTCAATATTTTCAGAGATGACATTTCATCTGCTGTTTCTTTGAATGTGAATGAATACTAAAACTTAAGAGACAAGTTTTGAAGGGAAGCTTGTTTTACTCACGTTGAAGGAATTTTGCTATTAGATAAAAGGAAACATGGCATAAATATAAAGAAAAAAAAAAAAGGAAAAAATCCCTTTGCTTCAAAAAGAACTTTTGTGTGTGAAGAAGTACACAGCCAAGATTTGAAATGTATGATGCAATTGGAAGCAAGGTGTTATGCAATATTAACTCATGAAATTTAAATATATAGCTACTACAGTAAAACTTGCTTGTGTATTACTGCTCTGTGATGTTCTTTTTCCTGAGAGTATCTGAAAGTCAAATTCACTCTAAAGAGACCTTAAACCATCATCTCTGCTTGTATAATTTTCTACTGAAGCTGTCTGCAATGCAGACTGCTTCTTAGAGTCTTGCTGCTAAATGAACACATGGGTTCGTTGACAGAACACTGTATTTGCTAATATTTGAGGGGTAGGAATAAAACATGGGTCCCTCTTGACACATGCCCTGTATAACTACACACTGAATTTTTATTTGATGCCTACTAGCATTATGTGAAATGCTCATAAGGAAATCTGAAATTACTTGGAAATGAGTAGATTTCAGTTATCAAGGTCAATATGCTCCCAAAAGAGAAAGATCTGACAGAATTAGTTTATGCATGGGGTTTTTTCCATGTAATCAGGCAAAACATGACATATGTTAAGAGGACTCAAACAGGTTTGATCACAAACCTCAAAGAAAACTTGCCAAAATCTATTCCTTGCAAAATGAAATTAAAAATCCTCATTTTTATTTTACCCTTGTGAATTTGATTTTCTGAATGTGTGTGTAGAGTTTATGTATGGTAAAAGTGTGGATATAGAGTCAGATAATTCAATAATTTAATTTACAAACAAAGGCAAAAAGATATTGTCCCTTATGTGGAAATACTTAAATGGGTTTTTGTGAAGAAATCCTTAAAACTTTCAGGTGGGATCTGGACTTAAATGTCTTCTTTGTTAATGCTTATAACTATGATTTATGAAAATACAAATAACTGTATTTATGAAAATAACACATGTAAATGTGCATGCTCACAGACAGAAATTACCATTACAGGAAAATTTGCTGGCTTCATTGGGTTTGTGGCTGCTCTGCTTTATGTTATAAATGCAAAAAATACTCTGAGACAAGTCATGCTTAGTCATAGCCAACACTATATAATAAAAATATCAAAGATGTAGCAACCAAACTTTTCATGAACTAAATATCTGTGGCAAGAATCTGGGAAGGACTTAAGAAGTGCAGTAAATATACCTATCTCACAGTTGACAGCTCGGTGCTTCAGCATGCTTTGTGTGAGAACTGCAGACGAAAACTGATAATGTGCAGCTTGTAGCAGTCCTGAGAACTCTTTTCCATACCATGGCTGGTGCTAATCTAGTGTTCTTTGGAGTTACATCACAGACTGACATGACCTATTGAGCATAAGCTCTGAAAGGATGAGCTGTGGATACGTAACTATTGGAATCAACAGGTTGCTAGTTTTAATCAAGAGCCCTGGGAAAATACTCTTGTAGAAGGATTTAAATGTGTCTGGGGAAGAAAGGAGACATAGAAATTTGTTCCGTCTGCTTACCCAAGGAGAGAACACTTTTGCTAAAGTTGTTAATGGAGTATTATATTTATGAAATCTTTGCCATTTCTTCTATTATTTTCAATCTGCATCTGCCCAAAGAACTAGCAAAAGTTAAGAGTATATAGTTAATACAATTGCACCAGATACATTTTTATTTCAAGGATGTGAATAGTAAAAGATGGCATAACCTTCCCTGGGGCTTTGTTCTGTTTACAAAAAGGACAAAAGGTAAAGACATATATCATGGTATTGTGCTTTTGGAAATATCCAGGTCAGTCTCTAAGTTCTGAGATGCACAAAGTAACAGAAATAATATACATTGCTGATTTGTAGTTTCTATAGCAATACAATTTCTTAAAGTGCCTTCTGAAATCTTCAAAGGTTTTGCTGAACAGGATATAGAAGATCTAACTATTCTTTCACACAGGAATTCAGTGATATATTTTTACACTCTACAAGGTATTTGTTTGCTGGTGACTCAAAAGTCAGAGAGAATTTGTTCAGAACATTTTTGAAGCAACACTTAAGACATATTAGAGATTAAATAGTGTATTGGTATGAATTTATGTTGAAGTCACATAAACCATTTGCTAAAATTTATTTTGAACATGCAACTGCATTTTATATCTTGAAACATAAAAGATGTTTGGAAGAATTTACATGAATGTCCATTTTTTTTTATATAGATTGTTCTCAAAATGCAAAATAAATCACTTCTTGTTAATGCCAATTTTTGTCCATACTTTGCAAAATAAAGGGTGCCTTTGAATATACACATCACCTTTTTCACATCATAGAGAAGACTGGTTGTAGAGATGATCTTTACCTTGATTTATCTCCTGTTGATAAATGTGCTTACATGTAAACATAAGTGTTACAGTACATGGACGACTATTAAATAGCATGCATATCCTATTCAGTCTTGAGGTAATTGGAAAAAAGCAGGTCTTTAGCCGAAGTGACAAATGTATTCACAAAAGAATAGTCACGGAATAAATCCAGAACAATTTCGCAACTGTGGTTGGAAACATTCTCTCCCACTGCTGAGAAGTCAGAGATGTTTGCTAAAAATCTTTATGCTGAATACCTTTGTATGAGCTCTTTTTCCTTCATGCTGGACAGGTAGAACCTCTTAATTTGCACCAGTTGCATCAAAACTCGTTGAAGTCAGCCAAGAGCTTAGCCATTAAGCTCAATGGAGTTTGAACTTGGTCTGTAATTTTAAGTAGTTCAGTGTTAATGTCTCTACTTTTAGTCTGTTGATGTTCTTATTAATTCTAAGCAGAGAAGTCTACATTTTATATCTTATGAAGTCATGTTTGTTCTTTTCTCTGGGACAGTGGTAATTGACAGTCTTGTCCATCTCACCCTGGGGGAGACTGCTCTGTAATATTCCCTTTTTTATGACCTTCAGAAGTGTTAATAAGATGTGCCTTGGGACTGAGGTACAGTGTAAGTGGAAATTCAAAGTGGGTAGACCTATGTGACAAAAGTACTAGTGATGGGAGAATAAGGCAAGAACTAGCTAGCACTGATGCCTAAGGCATTTTTAAGTACATAATGAGGAAGCAAAACTATTGACTCTGAGAAGAAAAGCTGAAATTCTTGGAGGTGAGCAAGCATGTAAAAAACTTGCCTGTGAATGCTGGTCATTGTGGTGTGGTGGTAGTGGAGTCTTTAAATAGAGAGATTGAAGGCAGTTCTTTCTTTTAAAGAAAAGTGATTTCTAGCACTAAGAAGTTTCACAGCTCTCCCTGAAGTAGATCTTACATGCTGACTTCAAAGTAAAAATAAACTGTCATTGGTGTCAGCGATAAACTCAATTAGAGTAGTAGCTCTGCTTTCTTATGAGAACTCTCTTTACAAAATAGTGCTTTTAACTGTAGCAGAGTTACAAGCAGCAGCCTTCTGTCAATTACTGAGTCATGGCATCTGGGTTAAAATGAATCAGTTTTGAAATTTGGATCACTGTTCTGATATATGTCAGTAGCAAAGAAATGGAAAAGAGAAAGGGTTTCAAACATGATCTCTAAAATGTACCATGTATTCAATGAAATCCTTTTACTCTGTCTCACCCATCAAGTAACAAGAGACACTATAAACAAGAAGTGAGAATCAAGGAGTGCTGACTCAATTCCTATTCTGTTAGAAAAGCCTCCTCCAGAGTATGAAATATCTCACATCATGGTCACCCCAGTCAGTTCTTCTTTATGCCAATTATAATCCAAGCTACGTTTGTCCTGATTCTTTGCTATTTTTAGTCAGATAAATATTATTTTTACTGAAATCTAAAATTAAAATCCAACCAAAAGAAGAAAAGCAGAAACATTTTTTTAAATGCAGTCCTCTGCGCTGAAGTCAAAAAGTGGTAAGGTACCAGTTAATTACTGCCTTTGCTACTGTTAGCTACAGAGACGAGTAGATGCACAGGAGGAGTAGATCCTGATGCTCAGGATTCAGAAGCTAGTGGAAATAGTTGCTTTTGCTATTCTCATTAGTTCCTGAAAGAGAATAGCTTGACAACCAGAGAAAAATAAATTGGAGTTAAAGCCATTTTAAATGACATTTTCTCCACAGCTATAGTAGTACAAGATGTGAATGCTCTCTAACTAGACAGATGGTGAGAATAAATTCTCCAATTCATTTCTGAATGGAGTTAGGGAGACAGTGCAATCCTGAACAATGCACAAGAAAAGAAGTTACACTGGATTGTATTCACAGATGGATGGAGCATTGCTGCCAGTGGAAAAAGGAATGACACTTTATCAGGAAAAGGCAACAATAATACTGTTCCTTAATCCCACCTGATCAGTCTCTGAAAAACAGACTTCCCTCTCTTGCCAGGGAAAACTATAAAGCATTCAAATTCTCAAATTCTTTCTTCAGTCATGGCGAACAAATGAACATCAATGTGCATGGTCAAGCTATTCTGATGCCAGAGCTGGTGGGCTGACACGCCCAGGACACAACTGGCACAGAAGAAGGGAAGAATGAAATGAAATTACATGAACATAACTTTTCCATATTTCACCCTATTGATCACCAGGGTATTCATATATTTGGTATATTTTCTTGTTATTTAGACTGTAAAATATGATGCAAAGTTTTTCTCTGCAGTTTCATGGGAATGTTTCATCCTCAGTAAATGTGCTTCAAGACATTTTATTACTTTACTTTTATTCAGGTCAGGGTCATTCAGCAGGGATTTTGATTAAAGCTCTTGCCTTGAAAGGCAAAGTAAAGTAGTTGTTTCTATCTTACTGATACAAAAATTAAAGAACAGCTCTGGCCCAAGAGAAGCTATGATAAGAGCTTTCTTGTGTCCAGAAAGGTGGAAGAAGACAAAGAGGTTGAAGAAGGAAGAGAAAGATTCTTTTTTACTTCAATCCACGAATTTATGATGCTTTGGGTATAAAATTGCTGTAAGGTAAACAATTCCCTTTGTTCAGGAAAAAACAACCTTAAACTTTGGCTAACCAAATTCCAGATTGTCAACAACCCTCACAGAGAGGTTCTGATTTTGAGAGAATAATGTATGTTCATTCACATTAACTGAGATTTGGACTAGTTTACATTTCGTATAAAAATCTTAGATGAGAAACTCCCACTAGCATCTACTGAAGAAACAGATATTCCTATCAATGTAACATACTCAGTAAATTAAGGGAAGTCTGTGCCTATGAAAACTTGCAAACCATTCTTCTCAACATCAGTTCTTCTATGACATGTAAAATAGACTCAGGGACTGATTTCCATTTAAGATACTCTCCACTGAGAATAACTGGAATTGTTAGCACAGCCATGCAGTGAAAGGGTACCTTTGGCAGGCAAAGAAAAGCAGGACAAAAAAGATACCACTGACAACAGAGAAGAGGGAACGGTAAAAGAAGCAAGCAGGGCAGATTAGGAGAGTGGGTGGAAAGGAGAAAGATGGGAAAGTTAAGTATTCATTATGGATACAAGTGTCTGAGAGATCTCTCTAGGGAAGAAACTGAGCTGCAGGTTCAGGAACAGGAAGGAAATTTGAGGAAGAGTGAAGAATTACTTAATGTCTTGGATAGAAATGGGAAATGAAAGAAAATATATTAATGCTGTTGTGGTTTCACAATGGATAGCTATATCTTATAAAATAGATGACATTTATAAATAAAAAAATAAAAAGGATTGGGGTACGTTTGCATAGAGAGAGATGTGGCTTAATGCATGGCCTTAGCCATGCAATGGGAGTCTCAGTCAATAGACCACTCAAAATTCCAATCTGTTTTTATAGCCAAGGGTGTCTTTTAAGTTCAGTCTCTTGTCAGTGTAGTTCCATGAATAACTGTCAAGGTTATTTGTCAAATAAAGGTGAGGTGAGTATACTGCATAGATGCAGTATATGCATCTATGAGGTTTTTTCTTTAAAAAAAAGCCCAAACGAGCAGACGAGAAAAATGCACAAAAGACAAGACGCTGTTCAAAGTTCTGTTTTGTTCTTTTAGAACTAGACTGTAGTTTCTCCAATAAAGAAAATTATACGCTAATACATATATTTTTCCTGCTTTTTGGCTAAGAGCAAGCTATTAGTTTAATATCTGATCTGTCCCCTTGTCAGTAGAAAGTACGCTGCTTTTGAAGGCAGATGGACTTGACAATCTAATAAGATTTTCTGGTTATTAGCTAAAATAATTGTTGCAAATAAATATTTCTATAAACCTACAGCAGTTTCAGATAATGAAACATAATGACCTTAGAGTTAATGTTAGAAATATGAAGTCATTGACTGAGATGAAATTTCTGTTAGGTTTCTTGTGGGTTTTCTGTTGATCTACATCAGATTTCCACTTTGCTGCTGCTTTCAGGAAAGTAAGTAATGTGCTGATCTCACATCTATAATTGCCTTATTTTGAGAGACTGCTTAGAGATTCTTATCTCTATAATCTAAATCTAAAAATTATTTGTGGAGGTTTAAAGTGTTAATATTTTTTTAAAATTCTGATATCAATATGAATGCATACTCTTCATTTATTTCTTAGAACATATCTTTATACTAGCTGTTTAATCCAGTAAAACAGTTGAAATAAATTTAAAAAGTAAGAATTAGTTTTATTTTCATTAACAATACATGAAACTCCATATTCCAGGGAATTAGATGTCCCAGATGATCTAGAACTTCTTAATTCAGACCTGGTTGTTAGAGTTCTTCAGCTATCACCCCTCAGCAATCTACCTGAGATGACTGTGGTAATGTCCTCCTTCAAGATATGACCCATCTGTCCTGCACTCAGTGGGGCTAATGCAATTCTGAGTAGGACAAGCTGGGTTGGAAACCTTGTCAAATAGCAAGAAATTCCCAAGGGACACCCTGGACTTCTGCAGATGGCAGTTCCAGCTGCCCAGGGGTTGCTGTATTCACTAACCCCAAAGCCGTGGGACTTCTGTGGTTCCCTGTGCCCAGGTTCAGCCAGCAGCAAGGCTGAGTTCACTATCAAGGACAGTCATGCACACACGTGTGTGCACACAGACAGCAGGTCAGCACAGAGGGAAAGCAGTGACCTACCTGCACCTACATGGATGTATAGGTCTTGTGTAAACATGAACAGCGTGGGCTGCCAGTGCTGTTCCTCCCCTCCCGCTGGTCAGAATTGAAGTCTGCTAGTGGTGTGTATACATATACATACACATCTGTTTATACACACATGCACACTCCAACTGTGGACTGTAGCCACCCAATCAACCCAGTAGCTAGCCTCAGATCCCTGGTGTTCCAGTTGTTTGCATCTGCCCATTTGAATACCCTGAGCTTTGCAGCCTCACTCCTGTAGTTGGCATTCAGACCTCTACACACACACATGCAGAGTCAGGTGTTTTCAGCAAATTGTCACAGTTCTGTGGGAGTAGAATCAAGGGCATTTCTGTTCCATTAGGATAGGGCCAAGTTAATTTTATATAGCTAGACAGACATAAGAGGTTGGCAAGCCCCAGGATTTACTGTGAATAATTCCCTTGTGCTGTGAAATATACCAGAATACATACTTCTCCACTCTCCCAGAAATGAAGTCCTGCCAGTGTGTTGAAAAAGGTTTCTTCTAACATGGAACCATATCTTGCTGAAGGGTTGTGAAGCTGTGTATTCTGAAAAGCTAAAAAAAGTTTATAGACATGACCCTATTATTAAGTATCAGTATCTGACATTCAAAAGAATGTCTTATAAGTCCTTGTCTAAAATGGGCACACCACCTATATTTCAGGGATTAGAAATCCCTAGTCTATTGGTGAATTTGATCACATTTTAAAGTGCTTCCATGTCTCTTGTTTGTTAGTCTGGACCTCTCCTCTCACAAACGCTGTGAAATAAACTCATCTTGAATTTACATAGCGTCTCACAGAAAAGCGTAAAGTGAATGCTAGTGAGAAAGCAATAAACTCAAAGTGGCAGCTTGATTTTAGTAGTATGTTGTGTATTGGGATGTTTTATATGCCATCAGTGTACATGCCTACATATTCTTTGTTTCCCCATAAAATGGATTTTACCCCAGCAAATAGGATTATGGCAGCATACAATTGCTAAGAAGGACATACCTTATTTAGCTATAAACTGCCTTCTTACATAATTTCAGGAACAAAATGCAGAAACAGTGTATACTCAGCAGGCCCATTTTATGTTTTACTTCAGCAAATAGTTTACAGGCTGATAACCTTTCACAGGTCTTTTTTTCTTTCTGTATAAAACAATTTTAGAGAATCTGCTATAGGTTAAGACTAAGGAACAGTAAATGACAAAAACAAGGCCTCTTGAATGAAATGGATATTGCCACATTTCATTCAGACTAAAGTATAAGGATTTCTTCTAGTTCAGATTGCTGTTATTAATGCTCCCATGTTGACACGAATTTTACTTCAACTATCTAGGAAGCTGATTTAATTAAAACTGTAAACAATAGGAACTCAAATTAGAGTACGTCTCCTCTTGACTCATTTTGTTACAATAGCAACATTTTCATGTCATATTGCAGCTGGATATTAAGGCTTGATATCTTTTTACTGACAGTGTTTTGTAGAATTTGCCTAGTTTTACAGACATAATTAATCAAACAAATGCCTTTGGTTTCATATTTTCCCATGGAGATGCTGAACTTATCTAACTTTCACAAAAATAGGATACTAATGTCATCAATCTGTAGGCTACTCTAGTTTACTACTCCTTAAACAATTATATCGGTCTTTGCCCTTAAAAATTTGCAAAAGCAAGGTTGAATTATGAGTGAGTATGATTAATATACACTAGGGATTTCATATAATTCTTTATAGCTTTTAAATCACTTTGATTAATTATAATAAATGGATTAGTTGCATCTTATCCTTTTCCATCTCTCTTCTGTGTTTCCCTTTTCCATCTCTTTCTCTATTTTCTCCCTGTCCATTTGGCTGATCCCCTCTATTCTTTCTCTAGTCCTCACTCTCCTTTATTCCCCTCTTTTATTTTTATTCCTGAGTTTTCCTTCTTTCTCATAATCCCCTTGTTTGGTTTTTTTTTCCCTTTTCCATCCATCTTTATTTCTAGCCTTGCTTTGATTATTATTATTAAAGTTTTGGTAATTTTCTTTCAAAGAAATCTGGCAGAAAGAGAGTGGAAAGAGAAGAAAGAGGTTCAGCTGACCGAGACTAGTTAGCAGCTATTGCTAGTGACCCTGATACAGCTTTACCACAATGGCAGTAACATAACACTGCGACTGACTTTGGTGACTTTGCTTACTAGCCACACCATTTTCAGAGTAAGATGGAGCAAATCCTACCTATCCTGTCAATATCGGGTGAGAATTAGGGCACAATATCAAAGCACAATGACACTCCAAGCTGCCAGTGTTCCTACACAAAGAAGCATTTAAGCCAGTGCTGCTGCCAGTCACTTCCTGTACCTGGAATTCAGGAAAAACATGATTTGTACCCCATAATATACTTAAGTAAAGACCCCTAGAAATGTGACTTGAAAGAACTTATGCCACTAGATAGGTAAGCATCATTCTTTCTATAATGCTTGAGCATCTGCTTTTTCTACTCATTCTGACAATGAAGCACTATCCTTCCTAGTTATACTCCAGATGATCTGTGGAGACTCTTGTGCATCTGGAAACAGCTGCAAAAATTGCATGTGTAATTAATTGTAGATATGGTTGAAGTCTGGGATTTTATCAGAGACATTCAGCAACTGTAGCTGAATCAGGACTCACAACCAATCATCACATCTAAAGAAATGTACTGATCTAGATGACAACCAACATTTTAATTTCCTTTCCTTTGCTAGAGGCTTGGAAAGCCTCTTGAATAGGTTAATTTTTACCATGATTGAAACTTGAATTGCACTCTGAGTTTGTAAAACCTGTTCATTTGATTCTAGAAATGTGATCAGATCTATTTTTTGGATTTAAGTTAGCTATATAGCACTGCTTCTTCCTTTCATTTTCCAATTGTTTTTTAATGCAACAAGAACTTGTGGCCACTGATGAAATTTACCTAAGGTTTTGGACCCCACTTTTGTGTGAGTTCGCTGTGCATGAAGTAATATAATGTTTACTGTTCACATGGCTGCTTATATAGTAAAAATTGTGTTATGTTGTAGGAAAGAATAAAAAAATACAGAGATTTATTATTTTCTGATTCTGTATGTGTATACATCTTTGTGTGACAGAAATTGATGACTGGCAATTTCCATTATAAGATCTGATATTCAGTTTCATCTGTTTTTCCTGAATTTCATCTATTGGTTGGACAAATATGTTGGACATCACAAGTAAGCCTTCTCCCTTGCTGGAATGACTGGCTACACCATACACTGTTATTTAAATTAACATAATCTCTTTTAAATTGAGGAATATTTAGTTTCACAAATTTTATATGTTGCTGGGAAGAAAGTCATAGACTCATAGAATGGTCTGGGTTGGGAGACAGCTTAAAGATCATTTAGTTCCAACTCCCCCATGATGTCAGCAGGGAATGTTTCACTAGATCAGGTCACTCAGAGCCCCACCCTACCTGGTCTTGAAGACCTCCAAGGGATGGGAAGTCCACAGCTTCTCTGGGCAACCTGTTACAGTGCCTCACTACCCTCACAGTAAAGAATTTCTTCCTAATATCTAATATAAACCTGCCCTCTTCCAGCTTAAGACCATTCTGCCTTGTCCTACAGCTACATGTCCTTGTGAAAAGTCTCTCTCCAGCCTTCTCTCAAGTCCCCTTTCTGGTACTGGAAGGCTCCATTAAGGTCTCCCCAGAGCTCTCTATTCTCCATGCTGAACAGCCCCAATTCTCTCAGCCTGTCTTCATAGCAGAGGTTTTCCAGCCTGAGATCAATGTAGTGGACTCATTCCTCTGGACTCATTCCAACAGTCTTTTCTGTGATGGGGTCCTCACACACAGTATTCCAGGTAGAATCTCACAAGAGGAGAGGAGAGCAGAGCAGAGCAGAGCAGAGCAGAACAGAGGAGAGGAGAGGGGTATAATCACCTCCCTCGACCTGCTGGTCACACTTCTTTTGATGCAGTCCAAGATGAGGTTGGCTGCTTGGGCTGTGAGGACATGAGGTTGGCTCAAGCCCAGTTTTTCATACAGAAGCATCCCCAAGTCCTTCTCCGCAGGGCTGCAGGAAATACTGAGGACAATGAGTGAAATTCATGTTGATCTTTTCTTCTATTTACTTGTTCTTGTCATCAATACAAACCTTGATGTGAAGGCAGTTTCAAGAATATTTGTTATGGAGACTATCTTAAAATATGTTTTAGAAGATGCCATTTTCTGCAGTAGTAGAGAATTTAATTGCAAATCGAAACTGAGCTGCACCAGGACAGTCATTTGTTTGCTGTAGCAATGTAGATTTCTCACTAATAAGGAAAATAATGTCGTTAAAGAGGGATTTTTTAATAGGTCTAATTAATATAATGCAAGGCTCTTAAAGGAAATTTAAGTATAATATTTTCTTATTTCAACATAAAGAAGAAATTCTTTAACAGTCAAGTAAAATGCTTAAGCTCGCTAGAAGGTAAACATAAATGGGAACCAGATTGCTGCAGATTTGATTAGCCTTTGACAATGACAACTGCCTACAAAGTAGATGTCTTGCTATTGTGTATTAAGGAGAAAATTGCTCTATCCAATATAAAATCAGATTCAATTAGTGGAGCTAGCATACAGGTCAGGGATCTAGGAATAATCCCTTGGCATGTTTTGATGTGAGAGTAAGATGCAAGAACAGTTAGCAAGCTGATATTTGCAGGCTTCCTAATCTTTTATCTTCTGTTGTTTCTCCCTGGTGGGATAGAGTAGAGATCTACCTTAGTGCCAGTGGTGCCCAGCCCTGGTAAAGAGATGTGGTCTCTCTGCTTTGCAATCTATGCCTTTTAAGTTTACTCTAGAGTTACTCCAGGTAAAGCTGAAATTACTACAGGGAGGCTGAAATTACTTCAAGTTCACTTGTGTTATAGGGGTTGGTAAGTGAGAACTGAAATCAGGCCAAAGACCATTTTCTTCCAGGAAAGGTTTTTCACAGAATACAACTAAGCCACTCATTTACCCATGTGATTTTCAGCCTTTAACAATCATTTATTTGGGTAGCTGATATTGCCCCCACATGGTTTTTCAGACTTCTTATTTTTGCTATCTTAGCAGAATTTGTTCATTAGCCTTTTACTTAACAGATAGGAAACTGGCAGTATAGTCTCAATAACATTTGTTTCAGTCTTACATTATTGTGACATCTGGGTATATGTACCTTTTAAAGACTGCAGAGATATTGGAAATAGCATTCAGTGAACTAGATTGCTTTGATAAGCAAGTAGCAAGCAAACTCAGAAGAAAGCCACCCATAGAAGCAGAGAGCTCTACTTGCCCTTGCAGAATAAATATTGCAGCATAGCATAGCATTTGCATTGCATCCAGTACCTGAACTAGCTTGTTTAAAATGAGGTCAAGTTGTTTCAACAGTACACTGTAATCTAGAGTAAGAACATATGTCTTTGTCTATATCAACATATAACACAGATTTTGCTTGCTGGACATTGTTTTTCAGGGTGAATATCTCACTGGACTTTCCGATTTTTTTAGCTACTGAATTGCTCTTCTTCCACCTCTGTAGTCTAAACTGTTTCACAGAGAATGCTGTTGACCCTCAGTAAACTTTCTAGGCAAGTTCCAGCTACCTGTTGCATTACTTAATCTAGTTTTGTTGGTATTTTTCTGTCAATAGGTTTTGACACACTCTACATCACAATATTCTTTGTCCAGGCTTTTATTTCAATGATAAATCTACAAATAGGTGTTAGCCATGTTGGAGCCTATGACTTGTTTATATTTTTTATTCCCACCTGATCATCAGTGCTTATCTCACCTTCTTCTTTTTATTCTATCTTGTACATCAAACAAATTTTTAATTAACTCTACAGTCTCTGGAGGGCCTATATTTCCATCTTTTCTTTAATAAACTCAATTCTTTTTTCTTTGTCACTGTCTATGTGATGTCTACAGCATCACTACATAATTTTTTAGAAATGTATCCAAATATGTAATGGTAAAGGTATCTAAATTTCATGGAACACCTTTGCAATTGCAGTAAAAGAAGTTGCAAAACTCCTTCTGTGTCATTAAGTATCTATTTAATATTTCCAGTAACCAAAACCTAATGTAGCCCTAGCCTGTCCAATCTTCACAACTTTTAGTTCATAGAATGACCTTCCTGCTCTTCAGGAAGAAATCAGCCTCCTGAGCCTTTAATCATTCAGAGATGAAAAAAAAAGCAAGTTGCAATGCAACTGATATTTTTCATTGTAACAAGGAGATATTCCATTAGCTAGTAGGTTTTGCATAGCATTTATGTCAGGATAATTTATTTTTATTTGGCAGGCTGGTGTTTGGGGGATTGTCAAAGAACTTATGTGGTCTGGCTAAGAAGTCAGTGGCTCAAGGAGCTTTCATTCTTACACCATTGAAGGTACAAGACTAAAGCAAAATAAATCAGCTTCAGAACTACAGGGTTACCAAGATGCAGCACAAGGACAAAATTGCCTGTGAACAGAAACTTGTAAAGAACCACATTGGACTTAGCAGTTCCCTATAAGGCAAAGGACTTCACAAATTTGGGGTAAGAGACCTGCCAGAGCATATGGTGTGTTTAATCTCACCTTGTTCATGCTTAGATTCATGTGTTAGTATTTTATAGGTAAAAAAATCTTGGGCTCTAAAGCAGAGAAGAGCAGGCAGAGGTTCTGGCAGCTGCTTGCTATTTTGGCCAAATTCTCTGTCTGGAGGAGGTACTTTTCATTGCTAGGCAAAGCCTGAACATGCACTGCAAGGGTTGATCCCCAGAGTTGCAGGTGCAGTGGACAGTGGGGGAAGAAGGTACCCTGGAGCAGAGTAGGGACCTTGCCTGTACTTGTAGATAGTTACCTTGGGAATGCACAGCAGTTTCTTCAGGTTTTTTTGTGACTCGGGAAAACCCTGAAATTTCCTGTACTAGAAAGAAAGGCTGGAGGAAAGAGTTTATCCTGCAGAACCTTGGTGGGTAGAAGAGTGATTCTTTATTTCAGTTTGTCTCACCCAGTAAATGGGTGTTTTCCCTCTATATGTGTAACCACTTTTGTTTACTGCAGTCTAGTTTTAACATTGAAAGCTTGAGAGACAGGCCTATAGTAATGGCTCTAGAATGTTTAAAAGAATGTTTTTCACATATGATATGGAATACATATACATGTGCACAGAATACATTTAATTATGATTTTTACTCTTTGGTGGATAGGATCTAGAAATTCAGAAAGCTGAAGGACACAAATTAAGTTAAAGTAAAGAAACAATATTGCTATTTCCCAATTTTAGTATCATTTCTTGTGTTTCAAAGACCTCTTGTATTGTTACGTTGAACTGGTCATTTTACTTCCATGAGAAAAAAGTTATTAGAGATTAATTGTAAGAGTGCAGGGAAGAAATAACTTGGAATAAACTAACTACTGAAGCAAATGACAGAAGAAGGAAAATGTAAAGGACATCTAAAATGGAGAAGGTCGTCTAGTGGCTTATGCATTAGACTTCACATGCAGGAGGATGTCTTCGGCCTGGGATATATTCAGCCCAGAGGACAAGGAGAAACCTACCTAGATAGAGATAGTACTGAATGGAAGAGAAAAGGAGACAAGGGCACATATGTGATGTAGAGTGAGGCCAAACCTTTCACAGTTTATTGAGCCAGGTATGATGTCTCACGCATGTAGCTGTTTCAACCTTGGCGCCCATTTTGCAATAAAAATAACCCCTCAGCCTGAATAAGATGCCATATCTGATTGGAAAAACAGATTGAGACCTTGCAACTACTCATAATTCTGACTAGACACCAATGAATGGATTAATATTTGGAGATAAGTGAATTGTCTAAGTTAAAGGTTTAAATAATAACCTGTAAATATTTTAAATCATTATAGATTATCTCAGGTAAGTGTTCTACATTAGCATCAAACTAATATTTATATTCCAAGGTGTGAGACATTTATTGAACCTAACAGATTGAAAACATGTAGTACCTGCATGTCTATATAGAACACCAATTTATTTTTTTTTTTTGCAAAATAAGAAAAAGCCTATTACATGGCCAAAAATATAAACATTTTTGCTACTATTCTCTGTCAGTTGTTAAACTGAAATTCCAGAGTTATAGCGAAATAAATACATATTTTGAAAAGCTTCCCATTAAAAATTGGATAACCATACGAGCTTTGGCCCACAGTGAAACTTGTCAATGATGATAATCTAGGTTCAGTGCATTTAACTCTTAATGAATAGTTATGTATGTAGTTAGTTAATCTATATTATTCTGTGTGTTGGATTCAGTTACTGCACAGATCCATTTGCATAGTGATAAATGGATTCCATAATTACTTTATGAAAAAACCACCAGAGGTTTAGAAGGCATGGACCCCTTGTGCTGACTTCCTGTCAGAAAGCATGACCATGAGAGCATTTTCCTTCCTTTTTTGTACTCTTTTGCATTTTGACAACTAGCTTTTTTCAAGTTTTAGTATTGACAGGTTTTTTTTTAAAAAACTACATCATATGAACATTTAGGTTTTCTTAATGTTTTGAATAATCATTTAAAGAACCCAAAACACTAATATGAGGATTTAGTTCTAATAGACAAAGAGTGTGAGTCTGTTAAAAAATTCATTCTACTTGAATGCACTGGCCATCAGCTGTCTAGTATGAAACGACCCTGCCTTGTTGGGAATTCAAAACAGATCATAACCACAGTGAATTTTCAAGTCTGTAAACCTATTCATTTTGATCCATAGTTTAGAGAAGTTCTGAGAGCGAGAGATCCTAGGAATGAAATAAGAAGTAGGGCCTAGATAAAAGACTGAATGAAATTGTATTTTTTACTAAAAACATGATGGGATTGAGGTTTTGTTTAGGTTTTTTTGTTGTTGTTATTCGTTGTTAGAAAATGGATTTGATTGTGTACACAAATTTCTCATCCATAGAGCAGGCAATATTTTTCAGCTAATGTTAACTATGGGTGATTTGCCAAGGATCCTTGATGAGCTGAACCAGAAGAGCCTTTTTTGGTGGCTGTTCCTTAGGAGCAACACAAATGTAGACTGAATTAGGGCTGCTGTTTTTCAGAAATCCAGACACTATGTGAAGTCTAAGTGCCTGAGTAGGGTTCTCGAGGAGGTACAGCTTTCAGCTGAGAAACTACAGTCGGGAGTCTGGGTCTATATATTGGGTTTGTGTGGTCAGGTTTTGGTAGCAGGGGCAGGTACAGGGGTGGCTTCTGTCAGAAGATGCCAGAAGCTTCTTCTATGTCCAGCAGAGCCAAGCTCAGCTGGCTCCAAGACCAATGAGCCACAGGCCAGTACTGCACCAATCAGAAATGATAGTAGGATAACACATTTAAGAAGAGGTAAAAAAAAAATATTGCTCAGATGTAACTGTGGCCAAAGAAGAGTGAGGTAAGAATACGTGAGAGGAACAGCTCTGCAGACACCAAGGTCAGTGGAGAAGGAAGGGTGGGAGGTGCTCCAGGTGCTGGAGCAGAGATTCCCCTGCAGCCCATGGTGCAGCCCATGGTGAGGCAGCTGTGCCCCTGCAGCCTGTGGAGGAAGATGGGGGTGCAGAGATCCACCTGCAGCCCATGCAGGAGACCCACGCCAGAGCAGGTGGATGCCTGAAAGGAGGCTGTGAACCTGTGTGAGGCCTGTGCTGGAGCAGGATCCTGGCATGGACCTGCAGACCCGTGGACAGAGCAGCCCAAACTGGAGCAGGTTTCCTGCTAGGGCTTGTGACCCTGTGAGGGACCCACGCTGGTGCAGCCTGTCCTTGAAGGACTGCACCCTGTGGAAGAGTGACCCACTTTGCAGCAGCTTGTGGAGAACTGTCTCTCGTGGGAGGGACTCACTTTGGAGAAGTTCATGGAGGACTGTCTCCCATGGCAAGCACCCCACACTGGAGCAGGGGAAGGACTCCTCTCCCTGAGCAGCAGCAGAAACAGCCTGTGGTGAACTGGGGTTGTAACTCCTATTTCCTGTCTCCCTGCAGCACTGCAGGAAGAGGTAGAGCTGGGAAGGAGGGAGGGCTGGGGGAAAGATGTTTTTTAGATCTGTTTTTACTTCTCATTATCTGGCCCTGATTTTGTTAGTAATAAATTCAATTAATATCTCTGATCTAGTCTGTTTTGCCTGTGATGATATTAGGTGAATGATCTCTCTTTGTCCTTATCCCAATGCATGAAACCTTTGTTATATTTTTTCTCCCCTGTCCAGCTGCAGAGAGGAGTGATAGAGCAGCTTTGGTGGGTGACTGTAACCTAGCCAGGGTCAACCCACTGCAATCTGCCAGCAGTTTTCCAGTCTTCCAATATGGCCTTCTCAGGAGGGATCTGCTTTCTACCTTCATGTTCTCAGACAATCCAATTAGTGACAATTTATCTTCACACCAGACACTGTGTGTTCATAGAAGCATGATGGTTTGCCTGAGCTTTGGATAGAAAACTGATATGTGAATTATCTTCATTTTCCTGGACTTTCAGATCCTTCCCACATGATAGGATCTTAATGATTTTGATTATTGATTTTCCTCTGACCTGAAATTCTTATTTCAGGTCATCTCACTTGAACATTTTCATCCAGCTATTCATACTATAATATTAATGGAAGGACACATTTAGCTCCCCAGAGTTGTGGATTGGAAAAGTCTTGCTAGACTTTGCATCATTTCAGACACAGGAGTAGAAGGCACAGTTTGTACACCTGAATATGGCCACTTAGTAATCCACACTTTCTTTTGCCTTTTTATCACTCTATTTAAAGAGAAGAAGGTGCCAATTACTTCTGTTCTTATCTCCCTTGTGATATAATAGGAGTTAAAAGAAACTGTCATTATTGCAAGATTTGTACCATTCAGTATTTTTGTTGTTTTAACTACAAGTTGTTATTTGCAAGGGAGTAGATTAGTTCATTAGTTTAATTTCTATACATAGTTTTTGGTTTAACTTATTATGCAAATAATTTCTATTAGCTAAGAGCTTTATTCCTTCCAGGGAAAATCTAGGGTTTTAACTGAAAGTTTGGAAGCCTACAGTCTGCTGTCTTGTATGAGAACATTCATTAACTGCAAAGCTTTCAAGTCTGATGTTTGACCACTTTAATTGTCACTGTAATTGATTTTACCTTTGTCTTGGTATTGTGATTGCTTTGTAAATTCTTGATGATTAATGGCTGTCCCCTGGTTACCCTGCTTGTCTAGGCCTCAGACATAAACCAGGTTTGCTTTGACTCTGACTTGTCCTAAAAAATGTCAAAAACTATATAGTTCTAATTTATCATATGGGGAAAAAGGAGACTCAGCACATTCATGTCATCCTCAGCCTCTCAGTTCAGCAGGTGAAGAGCTACAACTGGCTTTGCAGAATGCCTGTTTTTTTTTTTTTAAACAGAGATGCATGGGGACTTAGCTTTCCCTGCTCTAGGGTGGCCTGCATCATTTACCTTGCATTTACCTTTGGCATGGCAGTAAGCAAAACTTTTATGCACAAGCTACAGGTAAAAATTTGTGCCCTTATATATTTACCTAATATTCCTTTTCTTGCCTAAAGTTGAGATGTCAAAGTTGACAGTGTAAGACCTGAAATTAATTTTGAGTTTAAACTGAGATTTATCTGAGATTACAATTTTTTGTGGGTTTTTTTTTGGTTTTGTTTGTTTGGTTTTTTGTTTTAACTGCAGGTGAAAAGATGAGCTTATGTTTACAAAGCAATGAGGCTGCAGCAGATGAATGTATTCTGTTATCAGATTCTGGTTTCAGATTGATATCTCTGGGCCCTAAATATAAGGTTTATGGCATTCTGAAGGGGGTGCTCTCCTTTTTTTCCTTTCCAAGTCACTGAAATAGCCTATAATTTCCTTTGTGTTAGGAATAATTTAACGTTTCTTCCTAGGTGTCCCAGCTTTAAACTTTTCTTTCTTCCACTTCTTATTTCCGTGTAGAAATCGAGAAAGATGTGATATCAGTATTCCTCGATGTGTGCCCTATTTTCCATCAAAAATTGTGAGCTTAGAACCAGTTAATAATCTTCAGTGGTAACTTTTCAGCTGTAGCCATCAAAGAAGTGTCTGACCCCCAAAGTGGACCATAATTCTGGCATAATTACTGAAATATCTGATCAAGCCAATCAAGACACTTGCCAGTTTGTTAAGATAGAAAGGGAGGAGATGCCAACCTTCTTTTGTAGAGGTTCTGAGATTTTACCACATTGATGTACAGTTGGATTTATCACTTTGGAACTTGGTTTGTTGAGTTCCTTCTCCATCTCTTCTCTCTGAACATGTTGCTAATGAAGGCAGGTGTGGTGCAAATGCACATGCTTTTACCTGTTGTTTTGTTACCTTGGCATCAAAGCACACAATGAAGCCTTAAAAATAAAACCCCACTAGAGAGCCAAGCACTGCAAAACCAAGAAATTACAGAAAAAACCCAAATTCTTCTTATCCTGTTAAATTTATTGGTTTTATTTATACCAATAGAGACCCAAATGTAATGTCTAAAGCACCAACTAAATGCAAATCAGAACATAGATGGATTTTGATTTCTAAATTATTTTTTAAAAATGGGACAATTCTACTGCACAAATATTTGCTTTCAGTATAAACAAATGTTGAGAGTTCAGTTATAGGAACTGTAACAAGTCAAACTACCAAAGCTTCTGATTCTCAAATGTACAGTTTCTTCCAAGTGTAAAATCTTCACTTAACAGCCTGTACCAAAACTGGAGATGCAGTTTGTGAGCACAGACATGCTCAGGCTGATGGGAAATTTTGTTCATGCCCCGAAGTCTGTCTGCAGCAGACAGAAGGTGCCCTTGGGCTGCCTTTGGGCCAAGGAACACCCAGCAAGTGCTGAACAGCCAGGACTCCCCAGCCAAGGCTATAAGGGGCCTAGCAGTGTCTGAGCAAAGCTGTGGTGTGTAAAATGTGAAGCCAATGTCTGTTGACTTCAATTTCCTCCTTCCACAAGACAATGGTTTGCCTGGGGACACCTAAAATTAAGACCTGCACGGTGCAGGCTCCCACCTCTCTCCCATGAGTGACCCAGAGCTCTCTCCCTGTGCCTGTTTGCAGAAGACTTAGAAATTGTGTTCCACACCTCTGTTTTTTCTCCACTTCAGAGACTGCCTGCTCTCTGGACACTTTCACAGCTCTGTACCTTCCTCCAGCACAGAAAATCATTTGGGGTTTCCACTGTCATTTGAGCATCTTGTTTCTGTAATTGATGGGACAGGGAGCAGAGGAGTTGTGTTGTTTATCAAACATGGCTGTGCAAATGTTGAAAAGCATAGATAGGTAATTGAACCTAGTTCTGTGTTAATCATTTTGAAACACAGAGGAGCAACTCCAACAAAGTAATTGAGAAAAACGGTGAAAATTGTATGAAACAGCTGAAAATGGTGAATCATGGTATTCAGTGATTTTAGAAAATGGTTACAAATGGGAAAATAAATTTCCCCTTATGAAATAAGAAAACCAATGCACTTTATAAAACCTGGAGTTTTCTTTTAAACCTGTATTTTAATGATGTTGAAATCTTTAATGCCAAATGTCATATCTGTAAAAGTGGTAAATTTCAAGACTGTATTAAAAACTTAAGGGACATTTACTTTGGAAATGATGTATGACATGACCTTCAACTCTTCATAATTTAACAATAATGCAAGGCTAACTAATTAGACTTCAAAATGACAGATAAGTGCTAATTATAATTCCTTTTGAATAGACAATAGAAGGTTTTAGAAATAAGTGTTTTAGACAGGTGGCAGGATTTTGCTACTCCTAACAGAGATACAGACAATGTCTGCTAAAAAAAGTATTTTTCTCCTGCTCCCACCCAGAAATCATCCTCAAGATTTCTTTATTTCAAAAGAAGAAGTAGATGCAGCTCAGTCTGAGTCCAATACTCAGTTCTAAAAAATACTACAATGAGAAAAAAAATAATCTTCATGGTTTCTTATTTTCCAGTTAAAATCTTACAGAAAACTTTGGGTTATATTGTTATTAAACTTAATAGAGTTGGATTCCAAATATGAGGAATCTGATTTTTCAAAGTAATTTCTTTTCAGAATAAAGCTTCCTTAAGAACAATTAGATTACTCTGCAGTTCATGTTTCTACAGATAAAGTGATCATTCAGCTATTCACTGTGATAAGCAAGTTTCTTGGTTTTATCATATAGCAAGACCTTATGTTCAGAAATATATTTGTTAAATTTGCATAAGTGCACTTTTGGATTAAATTAAGCAAAAACATAAACTCAAAAAGAGACATTATTGAAAAAGCCCCACCCAAAACCAAATCAAACAACCCTATTACAACCTCTCACATTTAGGGAGGCATATGAAGCAAGGAGAAAACTAATGAAAGATATTACATAATATTCTGCAATCCTACCCTTTTGTAAAATACTCTACTTTAGTATTGAGTTTGCATGGCAGGTTTTGGTACTGGGGGAGATACAGGGGTGGCTTCTGTGAGAAGCTGCCAGAAGCTTCCTCTATGTCTGACAGAGCCAATCCCAGGCAGCTCCAAGAGGGACCTGCTGCTGGCCAAGGCTGAGCCCATCAGCGATGGTGGTGGGATAACATAGAAATGTAGAATGAAAAGCTAGGGTGCACGAGCAATTGCAAACAAAGGAGAGCAGGGTGAGAGCATGTGAGAGGAACAGCTCTGCAGACACCAAGGTCAGTGAAGAAGACGGAAAGGATGTGCTCCAGGCACTGGAGCTGAGGTTCCTCTGCAGCCCATGGAGATCCATGGGGATTCAGAGATTCACCTGCAGCCTAGAAAACCCCACACCAGAGCAGGTGGATGCCCAAAGATCCCATTGGAGAAGGCTCCTAGCAGGACCTGTGGTTCCATGGAGAGAGAGGAGCCCACGCTGGAGCAGGTTTGCTGGCAGGACTTGTGACCCCATGGGGACTCACACTGGAGCAGACTGATCCTGAAGGACTGCACCTCATAGAAAGGACCACCCTGGAACAGTTTGTGAAGAACTGCAGTCTGTGAGAAGGATTCAGTGTTGGAGGAGTTTCTGGAGAACTGTCTCCTATGGGAGGGATCCCACACTGGAGTAAGGGAAGAGCGTGAGGAGTTCCTCTGAGAAGGATGAAGTGGCAATGTATGACAAACTGACTGCAATGTCCATTCCCTGTCCCACTGTGCCACTTGGGTAAGGTAGAGAATTTGAGAGTGATTTTGAAACCAGGAAGATGGGAGGCCTGGGGAAAAGGTGTTTTTAAGATCCGGGGTTTAAAAAAATATTTCTCATTACCCTATTATGGTTTGATTGGTAATAAATTAAATTAGTTTTTCCCCTAATCAAGCCTGTTTTGCCTGTGACAACAACTGGTGAGGGATCTCTCCTTGCCCTTACCTTGAGCCATGAGTGATTTTTTATATTTTCTCTGCTCTTGTCCAGATGAGGAGGGGAGTGATAGAACAGTTTTGATCAGTACCTGGTATCCAGTCAGTGTCAACCCACCACAGGGGTAAACAGTTGTTCTGAAATTGTTAGACTGCTTTGTCAGGTGAACAAAATATTGTAAACCTCCTGTCTTGGTTTACCACCCTGAAATCCTGTGAAAATGAATAATGCTTGTCTAAGCTCTTTATGAACAGAACAAAGGTTTGTCAAAGGGCAGAGACCAGCACTTTTAGGGTTTTTTTGCTGTTGTTTTTTTAGAGGTTTTATTTGTTGTTGTTTTTGAGGTTTTGGGCTGTTTGAAAGAGCCATTTGTATTTATCTTTTATTTTGTCTTTCATTCTTCTAACAGATAATTTCTGATTTTTTCTTTCCTGTGCCTTGCTTCACACAGGAATTTGTCAGACTGGAGTGTTTGGATAGATATTTGCTGCTCCACTACATTTTTAGTTTTAGCATAACCTCCAATGCATACAAGAGGAGAAAAGGGAAATAAATCAGAATGGAATTTGGGAATTGGCAAGGGGTGGATTTGCTACCACTTACTAGACTGATAGCCTGGCAGGAATTTACTATCTTGCTTTTTCTGAAATTTGTTATTTTGCTATAGTGCTGAAGCTAGACAAAAATGTATATACAGGAAATGTCTATACAGGAAAAGTAGAGTAAGATAATATTGGAATACTCAACAGTGCACACTGATTCCTCTATACATTTTTTATATTCTATAGTAGCATAAACCCACAAACCCATAACCCACTAATGTCATATCTGATTTATTTTTCTCTTGTAAACAAACTCAATTTGAAGAGATCACCATAAGTTTCTGTAAATGTTGTCAGAATTCTTGTTCCTATTGTATTCCTCTCCTACTGTGCCCATGCAAACCTTTTTTCATTTACCTTCACATTTACCTTACCTTTCATTTGCCTTCATATCTGTTACTATCCTGTTCCTCTTGTCCAAATCCATCCCACAAAGTCTACTGCCCACTACTTGCATCTTCTAATATATTCCCATAATACCAAATTTTGGCATTAAAAAATCCCTCTTTGGAAACTCCTGAGGCTATTTGAGAACTCATTGAGTATATGTACACTGTAAAATAATTTACTTCCTTGTTTTGCCCCTAATTATCCCAATCTCATACATAATGTGTTCACTCCTGTACTCCCCTTTGGATCATAACATCAGAGAGTATTCTGAGCTTGAAGGGACCCAGAAGGATCATCAAGTCCAACTCTTAAGTGAGTGGCCTGTATGGTGTTTGAACCTGGATGTCATTAGTGCCATGCGCTCACCAGCCAAGTTTGTTTCTGGAGGCAGTTCCCAGAACTATGTCCTGTGAAGGTGTTTTCTGACACAGAGACCCTAAACACCCACAGTCCTCTATCTGTAGCCTAATACTGGAAGAACTCTGGTTTAGAGCCCTGAAATATAAACTTCAGGTAATTTCAAATTATTTAATCTTCAGAAGCTCACAGAAAATAATTATTAAAAGCTTTGGGTGACTACCTTAGGAAAATAAACTCAAGGCAAGTACTAGGCTGTGTGGGAGTGGTCAGTCTTGTGGTGGTGCATCTCCCTGTCCTTCCTCCCCCAATCTTTGGGCCTGATCTCAGAAGCTCCTGATAAGCCTTGGCAGAATTGTCTAAGCAGCGAAGTGTCCCTAGACCATACCATGAGCCATGAAACTTGCCATCAAACTCTGTAGTTGTCACAAATTCCTATTAATCCCTGATTTTTTCCACATTTTCAGAAATTCCTATTAGTCCTTGCTTTTGCCAGTTTTTACTTAAGAGGCCAAAACATTCATTTGGTGAAAAATCTCTCCAAAAAGGGTTTGACCCCCAGTCTGTACGTGATTGACAAGTTGGTCAAAAATGCAGATAACATACTAGAGAAAGTGTCTTTATCTGTGTAAATAAAGGCATTGCATCCAGCAGAAATTAATAAAGAATATTTAGTGTGAACAAATAACAACTCATGCAAAGTTAATTATCCCCCTCCCCCAATTCTTCACAAACTTCTTTTGTGTGACTTGTCATTCTCCAGGCCATTTCTTCATGTCACCATCATCATACAAAACACATCCTGTTCTTGTCACTCATTATTTACTTTTTTCTCCATATTTTGCCATAAACTTTTGTCTACAGCATAATACCTAGTTCGAACTAACTGAAGTCTTCTATATACATAAAATTTTGCAAAAAGGGTGTGCTAGTTTGTAAGCTTTAATAACACATATCTTAAATATCTTCACTGAAGATATTTAAACCAGTTTTTGCAATTAAATATATTTATTACTATTCCAAACAATCAGAAATAAAAAGATAAAAAACCCATAAAATCAATGTCTAAAACCATCCAAAGATGTAACAAATATTCATTTTTAATTGACCTGTAAAAACAAAACAGCACTTGGCATCTTTATGGGACATTTCTACAGTAAATTCAAGAATACTGTATGTGTAGAGTCCCACAGGAAGCATACAAAATTACTTAATTCTCATTTGTTCATACAGGAAAACAAGTATCTTGGTGTTTGCAAATAGGCTATTGCAAGAGTTTTATACTTATGGACTTAAAGTCATTTATGAACTAAAGAACAAACGAAGGAAGATTTAAGATGAGTGAGCAAAATGAGATCACCATGGCAGAACAAAAACGAAGCAATACCTCTGAAATTTGTAGGAAATGGACAGAAAGGAATGAAATATTGGGAGAGTGATGAGCTAGATACGAAGGGAATGAACAACCCATAAGCCATCTCAAATACCAGCAGGGAAACCTAGAATTAGAACTGCAGGTAGATGACTTCTGTAAAATATAGTAAATTGTTTAGAGAATTGAAAAAAAAGCACCCCAACCCAGCCATTTATATCTAGTCTTCTCAGTTTATGAGTTATTAGGTAAAATTATATTATGGTTTGTAACCTACATTTCTAAATATAGAAACTATATCAAGTGTAGAGAACCCCTCCAGTAGGGATTAGTGACATGGGATAGCACTCAGGGCAATACTCTGCTCTTGTTCCAGTCTTATGCTTCTTCATCCAGAGCTGCTAACAACTGGTGCTGGAGATGTGGTACTATGATGGACAGGCCTTTAAAAAACACAGTATGCTCATTCTCGTGCATTCAAGGGGTGCAATTTTATGAGAGTGTGCATTTTGTTATTCGGCTCTGAAGGTAGCTTGCACTGGAATAGATACTTGTCACTTGAGAGCGAGAATGGTATATAAGCATAAAGGTGTGTTTTTGCACCAGTGTAACTGCATCAAGTGTAGAGGAAAGTGGTGAGAGCATGGCTTTATAGTGTATTTGAGCTACGAGCAATAGATTTTTTTTCTGTTTGCAATCCGGGTTTAGACAGATGGCAATTGTTTCTGCAACCAATAATTTAACCAGGAAATGTAACATGTGATGTGTCACGAACAGCAGATTTAAAGGGTCACTAAGCCCACCCGCCTGAGTTCTTGCTCTTGCATGTCAATTAAGTCACCTGTGCTCTTTTGGGAGCTAGTATTTATCACCTCTGATGGGCATCTACAATCATTAGAGAAGCAGTAGCGAACACTCACAGCAAGAATGATAATAAGAGGCTTTTGGAGGCTAACAAAAGCCAATAACATGCAATTTACTCCAATCTCATACTGCTCTTGGCTTTTGATGTCTGTAAGTCACAGCAGATCCTGCCTTTAATGTCTACACATGTAGCTTTAGCAGCACCTCTCAGGGGAATATAAATTGAAAGGGTAGAAATGCAATACAGGCAGGGGAAAGGATCTGTGATTTACAGGCTCTCAGAATCCTGGGAGTACTAAACAGGTTGTTTTATATGAAGAGACAGTGCATGGGAGCAGCTAGACCACTAAAGGGAGACCCAGATAAGAATTACAGCATGGGTGTTGTGTGAGCTGGCATGGGCAGGACACAGGAACAACCACAAAACTGCAGATGAAATGCAAAGAGTAAAATCATTTTTTTCCCTTGCCAACTGTGGGATGCCCAAAGCAGGATGTGGACACAGCCACACAAGCAGGGATGCAGGCACCACGGTCCATGTTAGCGATCACCCAGCCTGCTGGTCCCACCTGTATATCAGGGATTCACACAGGTATAATGTACCACTGCATTTTGATCCTTCCCACAGCAGGACAGGAGCCTCAAGTATGTTCCATAGGCTACCTCTACATCTATCACAGGCCTATGTTATCTAAACACAGATGTGGTACTTGTCAAATATGTAAGACTAAGCAACAATTAGTATGATGTATATGTTTTTCTACACCCCAGCTGCAAGTCACTTGAGCCTGTTTACAAGCCTCCTGGTCAATCTTCTGTTATTTTCCCACAGGTGGGAACCTGTTTTACCCTCATACTGAAGTGGCACTAGAAAGCAAGAAGGAATTGAACTCAATTATTATGGCCTGTGTCAGCATAGGACCCAAAGCTACTCCAGAAGTGAGGAGGCAGGCCACAAACACCCTGGATATTCAGCCATTCCCAAGCTTCACCACGAATGCTGTCATCCAGAGGCATTGCTGGCATCCAGTGGGATAGTTTAGGGTTAAACCCATATTTGCTTGGCAGATGGTTTCTTAATAGCACCAACACAATCTGTTGCAGTAGTGGCTGTAAAAGATGAGGGTCAAATGGAATTGCTGTCCTGTGAAAATAGCAGTGTCATGTACCAGTTTGTTAGGATGCTTTACTAGTGTATACATGTAAAACAGATTTTTTTTCCCCCCCTACAGAGCAATATGGGACTATCTGGTGAAATAACAAAATGATATTTTGGGACAAGTCAGGAATGAAAACACCAAAATTTCAATTTCAAAATAATATAATATTCCATATTGAATGAAAGAAGAATAAATTAATTGTTTGCACATCATTTCCCTTGGCATAATGTGTCAGATTCAAAAATCACCTTCATAACTTTGATTCAAAATTAGCTTTAAAAATATTCTTGTACTAAAAAGAAAAGAAAAGAAATGGCACAGTTTTGCCAATTACACAATTTTGTCCTCTCTGCTGCTGGAGGCTACACCATATTGTGCTGGTACAAGGGGTCAGTAGTATTCTTAGTGGGAACACCATGTACTCTGGCTCAGTGTGTGTTTCTTGGGCTCATAAATCTCATTTATCCAAGTGGCCTAACCTTTACCAATAAAAACATTCTTTCTCAGAAATAAGAAAACTGGTTTTAGTAAGGGAGGTTGCTGATTTTCACCACATTTCTCCAACAGAGCTGTGATGATAAAATTGAGTCACTGAGGGCCTGTTTTCTAGTTTGGCTGGTTTGATTCTGTGGTTTCTCTTCATAAATATTATACCTATTTCTAAGAGCATTCTATACATCTTTTTTTCAAAAAAATGGGTCTCGTTTAATTGCATTTTGTAATTTATTCAGACGACATTGATGAAATACTTACATCAGGAAATTCTTGTAGGATACATTCCAATCATATTTATGAGCAGTTTGTCCTTCATAGGGTGGATGTTAGTTTGCAGTGATGTTTTGATTGCATTATTACACTCTCAACAATACAAGCTTGAATACCAAATTTGTTATTTTTACATCTTTTAGTGCGTGCAAGAATCAATGTATATATCTTATTGCAGCTGAAATGTCAGTCACTAGTCTCATGTTTAAAAACTTTCCTTTATAGATCATTCAAATGCTCCTAATTTGAATTGTTTGCTTCTGCAGCTTTTCTCTGCCCTGCTGAAAGATTCAGTGATATTAATGTTTTGTGTTAGAAAAGGACAAGTGGGAAATAGCACCCAAAGTATGCAAATTATATTCATCCTAACATGAAATCCATAGTGCTGTCTCAAAGACTTATAAGGGACTCTATTTCTTCAAAGAGTATCTATTTGATTGCTTAATAACCAAATTACAAAATATATCCAGTAGCAGAGCTATTAGTGAGAATGAGAAGTGGTCAACAGTCCTTAGCATGAGGTTATAAACTTTCAGATTAGGTTAAAAAAACCTCTCTTAAAACTGTGTTAAAATACTTAAACCAAATCCCTCAGAGTGCTGAGCATCCTGACAGGTGTAGCGTGTAGAATTCAGCTGAGTCTTGTAGCTTTTCAGACCCTTGTCTTTCATCAATTTACAGGGGAATATCATCCATATTTTAAAAAATTATTTGACCCATTATATTGTCCTGCAGAGGCGTTCTCTGTCATAGTCATGACCTGAAAATAGAAGGGTGTAACCCCTTGCTGTGTGATTTGCCTGTGCTCCTTTTCTAAATAATGGATATTTGCAAAAGTAGTCTCATTCCTATTGACTAAGACAGGTGGCTGAACAGACTGATGGTAATATTCTAGTTTAATTTTTGAAGCTGCTGCTAGCTGGACTTCCATTTTCTTTCTAGAGACAAATAATTTCTGGAATAGATGTACACACATAAGTAAGTGTTATCACTCATCAGTACTGGGGCACCTTTGTATAGCAACAGCTCCTCTGGCATTACTGGATTGTGTGGTTGTGTCTGTTGTATCACATCACCCTGCACAGGTTTGCAGTGCTGCTGAGCAGAGACATGTCTGTGAGCCTCCTGCTCCTCACCATAAGCCTCCACCTCTGCCACCCAAGATACTGGTAGCAGGGAGGAGTAACTGCAAGGTTTTTTTCCGTGCATCACCATGGAAACTCACGAAGATGTGATGAAATTGAATTACAATTTCTTGTCCGTCCTGACTGCTGTGATAGCACAGAAATGTCCCACACAAACCTTCAAGTTTGAGGGTGTTGGCAGGCTCTGGTGTTCATGTTGACCTCCACCTTCTGGCACTTGGAGCATTGATCCTGGGCTGTGGTGAAAGAGGACACTATTTCCAGACCAAGCTGCTGTCTGGCCTACTTAGTGATCTAGCTGACATTTACATTCAGAGGGAGCACATAAGGAACGTGGTTGTTCCGAGAATAACTCCAGGGAATCTTCTGCAGCTGATTTGCATTCAAATGCTGGCAGGTAGAAGTTAAGGGGAAAACCATGAAGGTTTACATGTATTTAATATCTCCTGAAAGTGTGACCATAACACGATCATGCGACGGAATATTGAAAGAGTGTTGATATTCAAGTGGCACTGCAGTAATTACCCTCCATCCTAATTATTTGTAAAGCTGTCCAGTAGCCAAGCCACTATGCATCACTTTGCATTGATGCCAATTCACATGCACTGAAATTTTACTGTGGAAATTAGTGAAAAGTCTAGTTTTGCTATATTTTTAGCCTCAGAACATGAATACCAACTAGAATCAGTGATTCAAGGAAATCAAGCATGGATGTCTAATGTGTTCAGAATTCATTCACTCCTGAATGAGGTAACTGAAGTTGTCTTTTCTAACACTGCATTAAACTCATGTAGGAGCAGAAGAAAAAACAGTGAAAATGGGTCCCCTTAAAGTGTCTGCTTTTTTATTAGTTTATACGAACATGTTAAACTGCAACCGTATTTTTTGCATTTTAAGCTGTTCTTAATGGATATATTGTTTCTTCTAAGACCCTTTGAAACACACAAATTAAACACAATAGAAATTAAGCTTCAACCTCAGCAAACAGAGATCTAATAGGTTTTGTTAGGTTCTCAATAACGTATTCCAAATAAATTTTTAAAAATAATCGGGAAAATTATGCTTATTTTCTTTCTCATACTGCTGAAGTGTCCCTATTCCTTGTTTTGTCCTTGCACAGCTCAGGATGACTACATCAAAATAGTACCTGATCTAAAACTATACTTTTCCTCTAAAACTCTCTTTATAACTTGTCCGAATCAGTTAAAAGTCTTATTCTTCATGATTTGTTTCTTTTTTTCCCCCTAGAAACTGACAATGAGTTTCATATCTGTTATTGCCTAAATTAGTTAGGTAGCCTTGTAGATTGACACAGCTGCTGTGCTGTGCCAGTCAGTGAATATCACCTCTGCCCAAAAGCTTAAAGGATGGTACTTCTGATGCTTTGTTCACACTTGTCCTTCCAGCTATTTACAGCCCAGCAGTTCTGCTGTCTGCACCATCAACTCTCCTCTTCTGATCTACATCAACATTCCTTCTGCCTCTTTATTCTGCTGGCACCATAGTGCTCTCCTCCCTTCTGCCTTGAAAGCTGTCCTGTCCTTCCAGCATGCCTGGACTCCTTGGATCTGTATGGTCAGCAGGGATTAACACTTTGTCAAAATATTCCTTCTATCCTGCTGGCTTTTCCTTGGCACTTGTTGTCAGTTAGCCTTTTTTTACTGATTGTACCCTTGGTTTGTCTGTGCTTTCAAATAGCTTAGTCTTATGTATGTTGTTTATATAGGGTTTTTTTTGTCTTTATTTTTAATTGAGCCTTTTATTTTCCAAAAACATTCTGCCTTTTTTTTTTATGATTTCTTTCATGCTTTGTGCTGTCCCATTTTCCCCCAGTGAAATGCTTCTTTCGTTATTTGCCCTGTTTGTGTCTTCTAAGAACTGTTTGCAACTTGACTGTGTTTCTTGCTCAAATATTTTTACTTATCGCTAGAGAGGTTCCTGTAAAGAGATTGGTCCTGCAAGGCACTGTTAGAACTGCTGGAACAGTTCTCATACTGCTTGTCAGAATAAAATGAACTTTTTGTTACATCCATTTTCTTGATGGAATTTAGTATTAAATTAATATTTTCCATATGTAGCACACAATCTTAGCTATATCAAGCAATTCTGTAGACAATGCCATCTAACACCTGTGTCATATCCGTGACTCTGCCTTGCCTGGGTTGTCTGATGAGCTTTTCATAATGACCAGTAATCTCAGAATGAATTCTTGACTTTCCCAGTTATTATTTCCATGACTGGCTGGAATATCACATGTAAGATTCGTATTTTCACTCATTTTCACACTTAGGCAACTTACAGGTTTTGGAGGCAATCTTGGATCTCAAGGCACCTTGATGACGATTTTACCGTCTAAATAGGTGAGAGAGTGATCTAATTGAAATTCCAATGAGTAACATTTGTGTGGGGGAGAGAAAGACACTTGAGAGAGCTAAAACGGATGCAGTTTGAAAACAGAGAATATTTCTGACTGTAACAGTCTTTTAGAAAACAGTAAGTGATGTGCTATGGCACAGGATGAAAAGTGGTTTTTGTGAAGAAATGCTGAACAGGCTATATTCATAATTAGCAGTAAATGGAACAAAAAATGGCCCCTTAAACATAGCCTTCTGTTTCTTCTCACAGAGAGGGACAGGTTTAACGTGCTTCATGTCAAATATTTTAAAGCAAGAGAAGAATGCTGTGGGTCTTGTGGGAATTGGTATATGCAGGCTACATGCAATGAGGCATGGGAGCATATTCCAGAAAACAGAACAACAGGGTACCAAAACCGAATTTGCCTTCTTTAATCAGGCTTGGAACCAGAGCCTAGCTCATTATCAAGCCATTCATTATATCCACAGAGAAAAAGAGACATGCTGTGAACAAAGATGCCACTTAGAAATATCCCTCTCACTTTAGCTGCCTTCCCTTCTTGCCAGTTGTCACTGTCTCCCTGTCCTGTTTCATAAAGGATTTCTTGCAGTTCCCTAACATCTTACTCCCCTTACAGCTTACTGTAATCTATAAAAGACAAGTTTGTTCTAAGGAGAAGGAAATGTTGAAAGCCAGCTGTGTTTGCATTGTTTCCTTTTTTCCCCCTTAATTTGATAAATGACCTTAATGTTTGCCTTCTGTTTAGAGTTGCACTTCCCTATGTGCTACTGCTTCCACCTACCTAAGACCATTTTGAAGTACAGTTAGTACTTTCTTGCCAGTATTATTGAGTATATTCAATTGAATACCAAGAGAGAATTTCAGCATTGACTCTCCTATGTTGCTGAAATATTACCACTGTTGTACTTTAGATAGTTCTATGGCCAGCTGTTACAAGAGTGAAAGGATTTCTTGGGGAGAATCCTGTTTTTGCAGAACAAGGAAGATAGTAACATACCATGGTCTTGCAGCCATGAATGCTTATCATCAATATGAGCAAACTACAGTTATTATTTTGTGGATAAAACTATGTATAAGAACAATTAGGAATGTGCACAAAGTATATAAAATTCACCAGTGATTATGTTCAAAAATCAAAATGTACACAAGATTCTTTAAATCAGGAAACGTTTCCATGCAGAATACTTAATTCTCACCTTAAAACAGAATGACAGCTTTAAAAAATAAAGCTGTCTGGAAAATCAGCCTACAGTCTTTTAGCTTCAAGCTGCTGGGTTTTTTTCTTTTAATCTGGGCAACTATTTATTTCCCAGGTGTTTCCAGGAACATATACAAAGCTTCAAATACTTAATGTTAAACTGATAAGAAACACCTCTGTAGAGAGGGCTATATTTTGGAGGAAGTTGTAGTTTAGTTTATCTGGATCAACCTCCTTGAAGCAGTCCAAAAAGTCATGCACATATGTAAATAGAAGCAAGGACAGACAGATTAGTTTCACTATTTTTGTGTACTCTACTTAAAAAAAGATTGTCTGTTTTTAAAATTTATTGGTTTTTTAGGGTATTGTGTTGATGGAGATTTATCTAGAAACCATTCTCAGAGTCATCCTGCGAAACTGCTTCTTACATGCCTGTATTAACCTTTTGGGAAATATATTTCCTTCCCTGACTCCCTTCATTCCTTTCTTCCTGCCTTTCCTCTTTCCTGCCTTTCATGTTTTCCTATAAATCCACCTATAACCATTTAGATCATTATTTTTGAGTGAAATAATACTATTGTAGGGAATAGATAGAAACTTCTCCTAAGAACAATGATATTTCCATAGACTGGGTTTATGCAAAGTCTTAATTTGCAGCTAAAATTATATAATATTGTAAATATTCTGCTCTGAAATATTAATTTTAGCATGTATTCTTCTAGTAGTAAATCATCAGGATTGAATACACCATCAACCAGTTGTACTGAAGGTGTGTTCTCTTGAATACACCTTCTCCCAGTCAGAGAAGGACTCCAGTGGATTGGGAAAGGGCAGATACCATAGTACCTATCTGTAGAGAAGTAGATTCCAGAGGATTATACAGAAGGGACCCTAAATTCAATGTTAGAATGTTATTGAAGCAATTTATTAAGAAATCAATGTGAAGGTGTTCAGAGATGAGATGGTAAGAGACAGCCAATATGGATTTGCTAAGAGCAAATAACAACAAACCAGACTAATTTCCTTCTTTGACAGGATAGCTGGCATAGAGGACAAAAGGAAAAGCAGAGGATGTGATAATTCTTGAATTGAGTAAGGCTTTTGATGATATCCCCTATGACACTTCCAGGGAAATACGATGAAATTGCACATGACGAAATTACAGTAAAGTTGCCACACAAGTGGTTGAAAAACTGTAGTGGGATAGTAGTTCTCAATTGCTGCCTGTCAAACTGGAAAGGTTTATCACGTGCAATGTGACAAAATCCTAATCTTAGTTCAGTGTGAGTCAATATTTTCACCAATATTTTAGAGTGCTGGAATAAAGAGGAACCATTTATTTTCAGCACCCTGAAGGGCCTTACAAATGTCTTCAGAGGCATGAGTAGAAGTTAGCTGAGCTCAGCAGTACTAATGATGCCACCTCCTCCTCCAACTTTCCTCCACATCTGCTGTTTAGCGCCTGTGATGGCAATGTATATTGAAAATTAAGTTCTTCATTTAGTGATATTTTTTGTCTTTCACACTCTCTTTCTCAACAGTCTTCAGTAGTTCTTTACAGTTAAGTCCTTTCACATGTCTATTTAAAAGGAAACCTGGAGCAAACTCTTTTTCTCCTTTTTCAATGCTTTTCTTTACCTTTGGATTTGAGAGGTGAATTGACACCAGCAAGATGAAATCCAACTGCAAAATAAAAAGTTAAGGTGGAAATTGAATGAATGGAGAAGGTCCTGCTATGCAGGAGTTCCAGTCCTGTATGTTATGATGCAAACTATTCAACAAACATGGCAGGTACTTTTCCAAATAGCAGGAAGATCCTATTCTAAAGTATTAATAAGAGTATCATATGCAGGGAGATAATTGTTTTGCAGTAGCAGTGAAAGATCCCTTACATGTTAGATAAATAATTTCTGATAACTGTAAAATAGCTTTCTATTTTATGTATCATGTCAGAAATAAATCTATCACTGCTATTGTTTCATGTACATTGACAGCCAATCACATTGCAGCCTCAGATAAGGTTCTGTGCCAATTTTATGCACCGTATTTTGAGATGGATGTATGCAGGCTGGAAAGAGTTGAGAGAACAGCTAACTTTAAAAAATATGACCACCAAGAAAAGATGGAAAACCTTCAGTTTGATGAATCTGTACAAAAGAAGACTTTGCAAAGAAGATAGATGGGATTATGTGTAAAACATTTCTTATGAAAAGACAGTGTATATTGGTCACCACATCTTTTGAGTGCAGAAACAAGAAGCAATTTGATTTAATTGACAGTAATGAGAATTTACATCAGAATCTTTTCTTGAATAAAAACCATTACTCTTTTAAAAAACACATAGGAAATTTGGGAAATCCACAGAGCTATATATCTTTAAGTGTGCACAGTGGGAACCTGCACCAGCCAGAGTGATCAGGATGGACTCCTGACTTCAGTGAGTGAATAAATATTACTGTTTGGGTTACAGTCTGCCAAGGTTGTCTTTACTAAACACGAACTAGAACTAGGAACTCTAAGTGAGGACTTATTAAATCTGCTAGGTGAAATGAAAGAGTTTTCAATTTTCTCTCAATTTCCCTCTGCCCACACTGCAGGGGGAGCTTTCCTCCGGTCTTATTCCCAGGCTAGAAACTTTCAGTAGATACTTGCTTAGCAACATGTTTTCTGCTGTCCCTTCTGGCTCTCCTGGAAAGTATCCTATTTTCTTCTCTTTCTAAGGCCCAGCTGCAGGCTTTTTAACCAGATATTGTCTGGAATCCCTCCTGTGTTGAGCTCATGCTGCAGCCTCCCTAATGGCTACGCCTTTCAATTCGCATGTTCTCCGTGCTGTTTCAGACAGTTCTACTATCTGATCATACCCAACTTTTCCAGGGAGAACTTCCCCTCCAGACACTCTCAGCTGACCTGTTTAAATTTAATATAACATACAGTGAACTCTGAAGAACGAAATTGTCTTCAAATGATAACAAGTGAATAGATAAGTAGCTGTAGGAAGGCTTTAGATACAGTTGATTCTTCCAGAAATGAGGTGGAAAATTCAGTGGTCTCTCCCAGATCTCCATTTCTGAGTGTTTCTGGCTGAAAAAGTTTAGTAAGCTGCAGCCCTCTGTCTGAAAGCAGAACATGTTTGTGTGCAGCTGTGATTCTCTTTCTGGGCTCGCTAGCATGGTGCCACGTTACCAAAACTCTTAGACAGCAAAGTGGACTCTGCGCTGATAATGTTCAGGGCCATGCATATTGATCTGATGTGATTGTTCACTTGGTGTCTGTAACCACAGCCTGCAATTTCTATATCAGCTTTGTATGAAATCTCTGAGACTGTCTCTCGTTTGCTCCTTGTTGATGTCAACAGGTGTTTTTAACAAATTATGCAAGCTACTAGCTTTCTGATGTATTTTCTCTTATTCTCCCATTAAAAAAAAAAATCATTAGAAAGCATTTTGGTGATCTGTGGCTTGCTGGTGAAGCTATCCTAGCTTCTATGACTATATTGTATAGGCAATTAATGCCCTTGACAACATTTGAAATATTAAGCTTCCTATGAAAGGTGGTTAACTTAATGATAGCATATAGTGTATAGCTTGGATAAAAAAGTCAGACTCTGAGTTTAGATGGTTTGGCTGATGCTACTGAACACATTTTAATGTTGTTGTCCTTGTTTACTCTAGGGTCTCATGCTACTTGAATGAGTAAGGCAAAATTAAACCAGTGTAATTTCCTCAAGTAGAGGAGGAATTTATACTTCTGCTTTTATTACATTTTCTGCCTTTTCATGCACATGCTAGGTAAATTTATATTAAGCTGTTAAAGCAATAAGAGAGAGTAAAAGAGAAGACATTATAAGCACTTCGAGGGCATTTCATGAATGGGGCTTTTAAAGAACAGAAATGTTTTAAAGGTTTAGAATATGAGCACATTGCTAAGTGCCAATTGCTGTGTGGAAACTCTTCATGTGCACATGCTCAGCCTTCAGTTACTGGGAGGCAACCCAAGCCGTGGTAGCTTGCTTTAGATTTTTAGCATTCGGATGTGTATGGGAGCAGGTACCCCTGAGCAGATACCACTGACTGCTCAACATGCAATTCCCTGCATAGCAAGTTGTGCAGGAAATTCACACAGATCTGCCATGTCTGTGTAGAGGCTTGATAGCGTGGTCCACATCAGTTGTGAAACAAAACAAATTAACAACAAGAATTTTGTAAAACTACTCAGCAAAACTGTCCTTATAATATGGAGCCTTATAATGGAATAAAATGTCCTTCCTGACACCCCTTCAGAAATGCTACTGGTCCTCAGAAAGATCACCTAAAGCCAAAACTTCTCCTCTCTCACTCCCATTTTATAAGTGCAAAGGCCACTTATTTCCATTACTCTTTGTGTCTGGTAAGACTGTTTTAGAAGCAATAGCGTATGAATACCAAAGACTTCATATGTGGTGATGTTATCTGGAGGAAGACTGAGTTCACAAGCCCTTGAGCAACCAAGTCCAGGTTACTGCCTAAATTCTCTTGCAAACTTTTTACTGCCATCTGTTGAACATATTTTATTTCTTGTCTATTGAGTTATTTGCTTTCAATGTCTTTGTTCACTGCATCTTTTCTAGAACAAAGAAGAGTATTCACATCATGGACTTGAGTTTATATCTGTAGCTTCTGGAGCTAATAGGAATATGTGATTTTGCATCTGAGTATGCATTACTCACTTTGGAAACCAAGAAGTGACTCAGTTATAGTAGGAGTGTTTATTCGTCAAATACCCTCCCAAAACTCCTCTCCAGAATGGATTGGTCAATCCCCTGCTGTGATCTGCAGAGATTCCATGGCCTCAAAGTCTGAGGGAAAAATGATCTTCAGGGTTTTTTTCTTTTGTGCAGTAGTTGCTAAACATGACCTATTAAATTTACCTGTTAAATGTTCAACTATGTTTTTATGAAGAATTTGTGATGTTTAGCAGTTATGAATAAACTATGATGAACACACTTTTAACTGGTCAAGTCCTTGTAAAGAAAAAAAATTTAAATGATTTCACATAACTGTTGAATCCTTTTCACAAAGGAAAACTTAATTAACAAATCTTGAACATTTTCTAGGTGAAATTTTCATTTTACATTTGTATTAGACAATTGTATTTTTAACCTGACACCAGGAAATTGGTTTGAAAACAATGTATTTATACTGTAGTTTACAGATAGGTGCACAGTAGTCAGAATATTTGTGTGTTGATATATCTATCATTCATCAAAATCTTACAGAAGGATAATGTTACCATTGCTTTGTAAAATAACCTTTGTAGGAGGTATCTACTGTAAGTGATTTGTGTGAATTTATATTTTTCTCTATAAGACACTCTCCTTATAAGCATGAAAGACTCTGAATTCTCTTTCCTGGTCCCTACCTTGTAGTACAGATCTGCTCATCTGTGTCATTGCCTGTCTCCTACTTATCTTAACGTTTAAGCTGGGAGAAACATTTTTATTGAAAATATGTATTTTGCAGGTTTTGTCCAAAGTTACCCTTTCTGTGTTAACAGCACTATGGGGATCTATGGCAGTGGTGGTGGGTGTTTTCTTATATCTGCTATAGCAGTCCTTTCCTGGACCATGAACTTTTGTGTTGTTGTCTAAGACAAAATAGACATAGATGGGGGATTTCTGAAGTTCTACCACCTCATTCTATGTCACCACATAATCAAAAATATTTTCTGCTCTTCTTTGGCTGCCAAATTCAGCAGACCTGATTTCATACTGGATATGGAGTGTTGACTTGCAGGTGCCAAGTGAAAGTCCCAGTGTCTGTGGTGGTTCCTGGAACAGAAACCTTAAGACAGACAGAATAAATACACCAAAAGGCATACAACTACTCTGACCTCTGCAACTGACAGTCTGCATCTTAGAAAATTTCTACTGTTTTAAAATACACCTAAATAATGGATTGTCTCCTTTCACCTTTCACCTTCTGAAAATCTCCTTTAAAAGAGTTTTTGTATGTGTTTATATGAAAAATGAGTGTATACCTTTTATATTATATAAAAGCAGTGGTACTTACAATAGACACTTGAAATTCACCATTTCTTTTATGGTGTACAATTTCCATAGTGGCAGCTCAGAGTGACTATTGTTCATCTCCAATTGTGGCCTTGAAGAGTAAAATTGTTGAAGGTTTGGATGTCTGATAACTTTATAACCATCCTTGCTGCTGAAATCTGTGCTTTTATGTGACCTTGGTTGGTACATACTACGATAGAGTCAGTTTTATGTAGAAAATTATAATTGTGAGCAAATTATAAGGTTGTATTTGGTCTCTTCTCAGAAAAGTATAATAGTGATTAAACACTTCCCCTGATTTTACAGGAACTGGTATTGATTGCCTAGAATATGAAGGTACTTTCTTTATTATTCCAGTTTCAGTGCATTTTTAGAAGGGAATCATACAAGGTTTCCTTCATGGTTGTACTACCTGTGTGTGGTATTAACTGTGTGTTGTAGACAGTATCTGTTTCTTCATCACTTTCTACTATAAGAAATCCTTTCTTTAGAGTATTTTCAAGTCATGACTAAATAAATGAAGTGACAAAATAGTTTGGACACTTCGGTATATTTAACTGCTTCTCTGAAGAAAATTTAAAGTACATCAATACTGAGATATAGACAGTTCTGTCTAAAAGTAGGTGGTTAGAGAATGCTCAGATTAGTTACTATTCATCCATAAACGAAGAGTACTTCTAGTTGTAGGCCATTTTGAAAATATGATATTTATAATAAATAACTTAGAAATGCAATGCATTGTGTAGCCATTCTTTGGGCCTTGCCTGTTAACCACTGAACTGCATCACCCAGTTCAATATTATATATCCCTCACTATATATTTATCACCTTTCTGAGTGATTTAAGGTTTTATGCCTTTGGGTAAACTTCCAATTCTCTGCGCAACTTTTTGCCCTATAAGTTTAACGGAGATCAATGTTCTGAACATTATTATAATCCTCCCACTTGAGATAAAATTATTTGCAGGAAATATTTCAAATATCAAGCTATAACTCAAGCTAGGTTAGAAGTGGGGGAGGATGAGCTGCAGAAAGGATTAGATCCATGTCAAATATGCAAGAACAGGCTGAAAAACAAGCACAAATCATAGTAGACAAAATCACAGCACACTACACACATAAATAAAATACCAGACACAATCCAAAGAAATACAACAGGGAGTTTAGTTGAGCTCAGAGTTAACTTTTTTCCAATTAGATGCCAGATTTTAGCAAAACACTATTCTGACCTTTACCTTTTAATTTGATCATTTATACAGCACAGATTTCCAAAACCACTGCATCTTAGTGGTGATGTTGATTTTTTATTTTTTACAGTTTATATACTGAGAGCCAAAAACAACTTAAAAAAAAAGATAGGAGGAACAGCTTTGAGGCATCCTGGGAAAGAGGGGGATGAGCTGTGGATTGGATTTCTTTTATTGAGGCTTCTCCAATTTGATAGCTTTATTTGGAGTATCAAGTAAGGTCACCAGACAATGGATGTATCACTTCTTAGTTAAATTTCCATATTTTTCCCGTGTAACTGCTTTATAGGTGTCTGTTTGGATTGATCTCTCAGAAATATCTCAGATCTTTGTGTGTATTAGTCTTGGGCTGATTTTATGATATGTATTCCCCTGTTACCTGCTTATTGCCCAGGAATGGGTCCTGTAACTTTAAGCTGGATCCAGGGGGGAGAGGGGCATCCAGGGAACTCCAGCGAGGTTTGTGTTTAAACCCTCACTCCTCCAGGTGCATGCTGTGCAGAGAGAGGGAGTGGGCATTCCTGTCTCTAGCTAGCTTTGCTTGTGTTAGCCAGCGAAAAAAGAAGTGTTTTTTTCCCCTGGACTGCAATAGCAATCCTCTGCGGCTTCTCCTTCTTCTTCTTCGACTTTTTGGCTTGCTTTTTCATCCAAAAATCAGACCGTCTCTGGGGGACGGTTGGTGGGACCCTGCAGGGGAGCCGCCGGAGCGACCCCCGCCAGACCAGACTTCAGGAGAAGCTAAGCCGGAGAAAGAAGAGACTCTAAAATCCACCAGCTTCCTCCACACGGAGGAGGTTCAATATCCTTTTTTACCCCATGCCCTGCGGGCACTTTGTTTGTTAAAATAAGCAGGATTTTTCACTTTCAATCTAAGAAATTCCTTTTGTGTGGTGGAGGAGGGAGTGCCAAAATCCCTGGTTTTTCTAGGGGTAATTTCATTCCAGAGCATTCTCTCCTATACTTGTCTCGAATACACTGTCTGACCTAGGAGATTCCCTCCACTTCAAGGGGACTTCTCTAATATGACCCCTGTCTGCATCAATTCTCCTTGTACTGCTGCTGGGCCTAGTGTGCCATGATAATTCAACCTTCCACACCTTAGTCCTAAGCAAAAGAGAAATTAATACTATTTCTGGAAGTTCTGCTCCTCCTACCTCTGCCACTTCTCAGGTTTCAAGCCTCTTCTGGCTGCTCACACCACGATTTTCTGCTGGTAACCCAAGGCTGTTTGTAAACTGCTCTTTCAGTCGTGGTCTGCAGAGTCCCTCAGCGGCTGAGGATGTCATCAAAAGTGGGAAGAAACTGGTTTCAGCCCATTGGTGAGGTGAATGAGACAGCAGTGATAACAGCTATTAGCTCTTTGCCCTGAGAAGAGCAGTGTGCAGTGGTTACCATCAGGCACTGTCCCTGCAACACCACCATGTTGGTGCATACTGGTCTCACACCAGTTCATTTCAATCGTTTTTCCTTTGTGACATGCAGATGGCACATAGAATACAAAACTGGAACTTCTATAACCCTCATGTATTACGACTACTGGATAGCATTTTTTTTTTGTTCTCTTTCATTTGGAATAAGACTTCATTTTGTTTTCCATAAAAATTTCAGTGGTGGTGTGTTTCATAGGGACCTGTTTGCTGACTAGAGGTTTCAAGGTATTCTGTCATTGAAACAATTTTGTGAATCATAGCTATGGAATGAAGAGGCCTGGACATAGAAAAACTTTGCTGCAACAAAGCAGAAAGTGATAAGTTCTATCACTGAAAAAATAAATACATCATAAAATACATGACTACAGCTTGAAAATTGTTCAGGACTGCACAATTTTTTTTCTGTTGTGTTTTCTCACAGTTAAAATGCAAGCATATATTGATTTGTGTGTAAGTGTGTGAATAGTTCTCCTCTCTTACAAACACCTTTTAAACCAGGTTCTTTAAGCAGGTTTCTACCATGTGAATAAATGGCTGTTCTCTCTGTAAGACTGCAACTTCCCCAGAAGTCTTTCCATTCAATTACTTAACCTTGGTAAAGAGAAAAGGTTGATATAGTTAAGGTTAATGAGCCAATTATTTAAAAATACCAGCCATCAAAATGCTTTATTCTAGTTAATTATGTACATTCATTATAGTCATCCCCACCTTCTATTTTATTGCTGTTCTTATCAATGAGCCATTATCAATAAGGGTACTAATTGTTTAAGAATCAAGATATCCCAGACCACCTAAAATATCTGGGTTATGAAGTAGTTCAAACTATGTGTCCTTTTGCCATCCAGCTACCAAGTCAGATAACTAATTGTGATCTCCTCAAGCAGAGAAGAAGTAAAGACATTATAATAGGAAGGTGCTCAGTTTCTCAGGTCTTGGGAACAGTTTTTTGTCTCATGTTTTTGCCCCTGGCTGCTATTGCCATGTCATAGCTCTCCCCTCATTCTCCCTCTTTAGTGCTCCTTCCTAACTCTTACATCTACACACAAATCCCTCTTACCTCTTCTGCCTTGGCAAGCAGTCTTATGTGCCATGGCTAGTTTGCAGGGTGAGAAAGGTAAAGAGAGGTGTTCCAGCCTTTTCCATTCCCTGGTTTTCACTCAATTGCTAATTTTCTTGACTTTTAGGCATCTCACATACTTTAATCTTAACTTGAAAATGACTGCACATTGAAAGTTACTGACAGATATGAAATCAATAAAAGATACATATGTTCACACATACTAGATCATATACAAATGTGATTGCATAAGCCTCAAAGGAAAAGAAAAGCCACTGGTTAAATCTTTGGGTTACTGGAAAGCAAACATAACCTGGGAACACTATATTGTCACTTTCCAAGTCTCAGACGTGAAAAGTCAATTTGTCTCTCTGCCCTCACAAAATTCCAGCATTTCTGCATGAAGCAAAAACCTATAATGAGATGTAACACATAACAGACAGACATAATTGAGGGGAAAGTAATTAATAGAGAAGGAGTTATCAGATGGATGCTATCTAGATGATGGCTTTTGTCACTGAAATACAAAACACTTCAGAGGGGGCAGGAAGAAGGAGTATAATGGTGGAGCTTGCATCAGTGCTGATGTGTAAAGTGGATGTATCCTTGAATAGTCAGAAAATCCATTTTTCAGCAGAAGTGTTTCTCAGACATATTGTGAGCTAAAGAGTACTGGTGTAGAGGTAGGTGCTAATTTTTCAAACTCACTTTTACTCCAGTCTTATAAATTAATCACAAAGCATGAAGTGCAAAAAGTCTGCAGATGTTTGCTGACAGTCAAATGAAAATTGGTTTTATTGTATAAAATTCTATTAAATATCAGTAGTTATATTAATACTTTTTTACAAGCTACAAACCTTATAGTTTGTTCAGTAAAGGTTACTAGGTTTTGCTGTTCAAGATTTTTTTTAAATGAAAGTGACCCCATGCATACATTTTGAACTTTTTTGAAATTGTGAGACTACTAGTCTCAGGTGATTCAAGCCACAAATGGAATAGCTAAAATAAAAATTCCTATTTATCCCATGTTTGTTTACTTCACAGAAACGAAAATACCAGACTAGACAAATTCAAAGGGACTTTTGTACAAATAGCTTTATTGATTGCCAAAAAGCAAATAAACTGGAGAGTAGAATTCCCTTCACCAAATGACAAATGCATTATAAATCTCAAAGACATTTTTCATCTTGAAAGACTGCAATGTAGCTCCTAGAAAATATCACAGAATATTGATCAAAGTGTTTTATCCAGTAGCATGTTATTTAGCAACAAGTAAATTCTAATCTGCAATATTTTCAAAGCAAAATAAAAAAGCCTTTATTGTAGTTGCACTTATATTCCTTATTTTTCCTCTTTTTCTTGTGATTATAATTATTGTTGTTTCATAAGGATTGCTGTATTACTGTTTTGCAGTTTGATTACTTCAGATTTCAACCATTCATTATATTGTTAATTTTTCAGCTATAAAGTCCTATAGCATTATTACTCTGTAAATTGGTAAATTGTTTAATATACTTATACTAAGTGTATTACTGAAGAAACAATTGGATTTTAATTAAAAAATGAACTCACACCAAACAAACATAAACAAACCGAAGAATTTTTGGTTTTGTTTCATGGGATTTTCTTAACAATATTTATTCCAGCTCCTGTTCTAGGACAGCTTCCATATCCTTTAGGTCTTTTTCATAGAGGAGCTCAATTATACATCCATGTCACCATTTGTGATGACTGAGTATCTGGATAGTCTAGTAATTTTCAAGCTTTCTTGGTCTCTAATATCTTTCATCTACAGACAAACATGGGTAAGAACAGCCTTGACAGAAAATATAAATAGAGAAGGAATTTAAAAACAAAATTTGAATTCTAAATACAAATATGATATTTAAAATGCAGGCAAAATTTGTATTGCACTCAAAAAGCCTCAGCTTACAATTGCAGATTCATATAACCCCAATCATTACACTGCCTAAGGACAGCAGGTATCTTACTCTGTCTCTCCACTGGAAACATTTGCAGTTTTCAATTGAACTGATTTACAGTGAAATATTATGCAGGGTTTCTTAAACCTGATTTTGAGAAAACATCAAAAGCAGATGCAAGATGTAAAGATCTCACAATAATGACCTTTTCCTTGCTGTGATTACTGTTTTAATGCTTTTCACAGAGGAAATCAGGCCGGCCAGTCATGCTTTTTCTGGCCTCTAATACTCCTTGAGAACCATACACACAGACATGAGAATGCCTTTACTGTCTTCATGTTTTTACTCCGTCTCATTGCATGAATCTCAGCTGCTTGTGGAATCATGTTTGCCATGCATTGAAATGAAAATTCTTTGCCTTTGGCTCACATGTTTGTTTCTGCAGATGACAAATAGAACCAGTTCACAAGCTCCAGTCTGATATATTTTTTAAGGAGTTTGAAGTGCAGGTCTTTGTTTCAATACAGTGTACAATTGCATTGTCAGGGAAGCAGTTTTTTTCGAAGAAAGTCATAATCTTTCAGCTGACAATTGAAAGAAATGTATCAGTAGAATAATTCACCTTTTCATGCACACCTTCAATTTCTCTTGTAGTAAGCAAGAAAGAGTGCAGTGTTTCACTTGAACACTGAGATCCCAAATGCAGCAATACATTTTACATGCAACTAATAAGATTTTACTTATAATTGATTTGGGAATAATTAGGAAATGCAATTGAATTTAAAACTGCTGACTGACAGGGAAAATAGAAATGTGCCCTAAAATTCTCTATAACAAAATAGCCAGACTTGGCGTTCATGCTAATTGCAGCCTATTCACTGCGTTATCTTCTTGAATATGCCATGATTTCAGTGGCATACAACAGGGTAAAGGTACTAGGCCAGACAAATGCACACATTTAGGATCATAGTCTACCAATCTCTCCTAATTACTAGCTAGAAGGTGTGTATGTTTATTGTTGTATTATGAAAACTGCACATCATAATCACTGATACATCTCAATACCAGAAACAGTTAAGTTTGAAGTATTTAACAACTCTTTATTATTTGCCAATTTTATTCAAAAGGAGATGTGAAATTACTGAAAATATATAAAGACATTTTCCTCTTCTTTCAACAGTATGTATCTCATGATTAACAACCGATAAAGCCAAGTTTATTTTTGCTTGTAAGGAGGGCTTTTTTCTAGGATTTTCACCATGTTGGATATGTTAGAAACATTTTTGAATATAATAAAAATCTGTTAGATTTTTAAAAACAGAAAGAAGAATGCATCATCTTATGTAGAGTATGTATTTCTGGCACAAATGCAACATTCTAAGGGCTTTAATGACAGCATATTTTACTCCTTGTTGTGTATCTGACACTAGTTATACAGATGTTGCTCCAGCTCTTTTGACAGACACAACAAAAGGGTATGAAGGTGCTAAATAGGTGTTAATCTGATAAAAAGATTCCCACAAGAAAATAAAGGAAAGCTAAAAAAATACTGAAAATCAGTAGTCTCCACTGAAGATGTGAGATCAGTTTCTTCTTCTGAAAAGTCCAGGTGAGGAGGGTGAAGTACATTCTATTCTCCTATATCCTGTTGTCATTTTTATGTGAGAGATGTCAGCAAGGAGAAACAAGTCTCAAATGCCAGGTGCTCAATGGGATGATCACGGGATGTTTCCCTGGATTTGCTAAGGAAGGTTATTACTTGTGAAACAACTTAAAACTACTATTTTCTATGTACTTTTCTTATGGAAAATTCTTATTCCTGGAAGTATCACTTTTCTCATCCCTTAATTTTAAATACTTGTCTTGTTCTCCAGACTGGGTGCTCTAGGAAGAAGAAAGAACAGTCTTGCATTGACCTTAACTCCCTTCTCTTTCATGCCTGGATGATGGATTGCTCTCAGTGGTTCCCAGATTGTTCTCACTTTTTCCCAGAACAACATCTCATACTAAGGTCTGAGAAAAATACTTACATGGCAGGAGTACTTAGTAAAGCAGAAGTACTCTTTTGTACCTCTTTGTTTTGTTTGTTTTGTTTTGTTTTGTCTGTTTCAAAGCCTCTAATACCATAAGAGCCATACATGATTCTCCTGCTGTTTGGGTCTCAGAGAGAACAAATTGTCATTGGACTTGGTTAATGTGAATGGAATGTGTCCTCGTGTCCACCTAACAAGCAGATGTTGTTTTCTCATCCTACAAAGCTGACCAAAGTGTTACTATCCACATGGTTTGTCAGTCTGAATTTTGCAGCTCTCTTTTTTGGTACGAAGTGTTATGGTTTCTACTACTTTAACCAACAGTTTGCCTTCCTATCTATTTAAGACATGGCCAAATCTGAATATGAATCTACTTAAAGTAATTTTCAGTATGGATTAATTTCTCTAAACAAGAAGTAGTCCTTGCTCTTCCAGCTCAAGCTAATGTCATCTAAAACTCCTGCCACATGACACAATGAAGTTGAGACAGACGCTATATGTAGCCCTTATGTGTAGAGATGATGTCCTTAAGCACCTTTCCCCGCCAATATTTAATGTGTATACCAGTTTTGTCCTTAGAGAAAGAATAGTGGTTTTGCAAGGTGACCTAATTAGGAGCTATTTCTTGGCTGTAGGTTTATGAAGAACTTTGGAATCTGAGCCAGGTTTTCAATTTTCTGAAGTAGCAGAGAAGGTAAAAGTCCTGGCAATTTCCTACTAGCAACTTCCCAGTCACATCACATACAGACAGGTTATAAGGTGGCAAGAGAGTGTTCTCTCTGCCTGCTAATGGCTGCTAAGAACATATCTGTGTAATGACCTTATACAGCTCTATTCATACAACTGTAAAACCTTTACAACAGATATTATGTCAAAAAAAATCAGGCCCTATCCCCTTAAAAAGTAGGTCGTGGGCTGCCTAACTGTCTAGTGTTATTTTAGATGAGACAAGATTAGGATATGCCTGTACTCCAGGTGCTACTTTTAAAAATGAACAAATGACTTGTAGACCGTATGTCATGTCTCCAACCCCATGTGAGTATTCTGGATGCTCTATTGCCTCCTGCACCTAATCTGTGTACACATTACCTTGGGCCACTAGTAATGAATGGGCACGTGGAAAATCACTGGAGGTAGAAACAAAAGTCCTTTAGCAGTATGAATTATACTCTTTCAGATATTCACAAGGATATGCTCTGAGCTGTGTTTCTTTCACCATACCCCATCATAGAATCATAGTAGCATAGAATGGTTTCAGTTGGAAGGAACCCTATAGATCATCTAGTTCCAATACCTCAATGGCAGGGACACCTTTCACTAGAACAGGTTGCTCAGAGCTACATCCAGCCCGGCGTTGAACACTTCCAGGGATGGGGCATCCACAGCTTCTCTGGGCAACCTCACCACCCTCACAGTAAAGAATTTCTTCCTAATGTCTAATTTAAACCCGTTCTCTTTAAGTTTGGAGCCATTCTCCCTAGCCCTATCACTACACACTCTTGTAAAAAGTCCCTCTCCATCTTTCTTGTAGGCCCCCTTTAGGTACTGGAAGGTCAGTAGTCACCCCTAAGCCTTCTCTTCTCTAGGTTGAACAGATCCAATTCTTTTAGTCTGTTCTCATACAAAGACACTCCATTCCTCTAATTATCTTGGTGATCTTCCTCTGGATTCCCTCCAAATTGTCAATGTTCTTCCTGTGCTGAGAACCCCAGAGCTAGATGCAGCACTGCAAGTGGGGTCTCATGAGACTGGACTAGAGGTACAGAATCACCTTCCTTGACCACTGTCTGTCTCATTTCCAAAAATCCCAGGGTTTTATGACATTGGTGCAAAGCTTCTCACCTCATTTTTTCCCCATTTTTTCCTGGAATATTTCAATTTTTGTAGACTTGCTTATGTGTCATATTTACATAAGTCTGTTTGTCTAAAGAAAGGAGTGTCCAGTCTACAATGAGTTCTCCCTTCAGTCCTCCCTTCTTCTCTTTTAGCATTGAACTAGCTTTATTTATATTTGCATCATTTAACTGTTTTTTCTGTATACTAGTCTGTTACCTTTACTCTCTTTTGTCATGTGTCTTCCTATTTTTCTCACTGCTACACCTATCCCTTTCATTTAATCTTTTTGTTTTAGCATACCACATTAACCAAGCTTTATTTCTCCTTTTATGCAGCCTAGGCTTTTCCCTTAGCATATTGTCCTATTTTTCTTGTTTCTCCTTTTCTCCGCTCTGAGCATTTTTAGAGTGTCCTTTGTCTGTCTTTTTCTGTCACATTATCCTGCTCGCGCTCTCTATTTTCTCTAGAGTGTCATTTTGGTATAAAATGTATTGCATGTTATTTACTCTCTACAATTTGGGGTGAACGGACCTGCCTGTATATAGAGACACATTTACACATGGTATCCTTCAATTACTTCCAAATTGTCACTATAATTTCAAGAGTACACTATATTTATAGTGGTTGAATTCTCCAATGTTTAACGTACTATAAATCTTTCATTCTTGTTTATTTATACTCTGACAAAGAGACAGTATTTGAATTTTCTATTCCTCGTGTGCATTCTTTTAATGCCAGAGGGCCAGACTGCAGCTAGGTGAGAAGGTGCAGGTGTGTAAATTGGGGGCAATTGAGTTCTTAATCATGGAGCTCCCAGAGTGCCTGAACAGGAGGAGCACTTGGCTAGTGCAGCCAGCAGCACCAACACATGGAAGATGCAACTGGGGTCATCACTCTTCTCCATGAGCTAGCAAGCTGCAGCTGGCACCAGAAAAGAATATGCAGTGCAGGCTTTTCTATCCTAACCCTGCTTCAGTTGCCATTGCCTACACAGGGCAGGTTAGAAAGATCTTAAGCATCCTTCAAAGCTTTTGGTTGGTGCTGTGCTCTGCAGGGAGGAAGCCCCCGCGGTCTGGGAGTGGCATTTGTCAGGCATGACAGTGACTCAGAAAGGCACAAAAATTGCGTGTCTGGTGTGAAAATAAAGATAGTTATCTTGCTTCTTGGTTGACTGGTTTTGAAATACAGAGGAAACTACTATATTCTGATGCTGTAAGAAAAGTTAAATTTTATTGCCCTGCTTCATTGCTGAAGAAGACGTGTAACATGAAAGTGGCTGGTGCAAAGCAAAAGTTTCCTTGAAAATATACGAGATAAAAATATGTAGGAGTGAGGTGATAGAGTGGGCACAGGGTTTAGTGTATACAGAAAAGGTCATAATTTAAAATTTTGCCATACCTTGAAAAGCTCATTGGAAAGACCCTTTAGGAGGTCACTTAATCAACAGCCTTACCCTAAGGTAACTTTTTTTTTTTCATTTCTTGTTTTCTAAGATCATTTCATTTCTGGTCATAAAATGTTTTACTAATGTCTTACCATTATTATTGTTCTTTGTAACTTCAGGTATTTTCTTCTCATATCAACAATGCATGTCGAATAGAGATTAATTTCTTCCTTTTTGCTGCAGCCGCTTGCTCACTCCTCCCTCCCCTTCATGGGACAGAGAGGAGAATTAAAAGATTATAAAGTCGACAGGTGGAGATAAGAACCGTTTAATAATTGAAACAAAGTAAATAATAATGATAAAAGTAAAAGGAGAAAGAGGAACAAAACCTGAGAAAGACAGGTGATGCACAATACAATTGCTAACCACCACTGACTGATGCCATTCCCAAGCAGTGATCAGCAGCTCTCAGCCATCTCCCTGGTTTATGTGCTGAGCAGGATGTTGCCTGGTATGGAATATCCCTTTGGTCAGTCTAGATCAGCCCTTCCAGCTGTGCTCCCTCATGGCTTCTTGTACACATCTTCACTGGCAGGGCATGGGAAACTGAAAAGCTCGTGAATTAGAGTAAGCTCTACTCAGCAACAATCAAAACATCAGTATGTTTTTACCACTATTCTAAATACTAAATCCAAAACACAGTACTATACTAGCTACTAGGAAGAAAGTCAACTATACCCCAGTTGAAAACAGGACAATGGAGCAGCATATCTTATGACCTTATTGTCAGTAGAATCAAATTTTGGTAATATTGATACCTGGTATTGAATGCCTTTGTTTTTTTAAGCAGCTGCAAGTAGAAAATAGAATTGCACTGATATGGAGAAATGAGATGAAGTAGTGATTATTGGATTTTGTTTTTCTCACTAAAATGTGATATTTCTATGCTCTTGTGTAAATGTTTATCCCTTCTTTGAAGCTTGAACATTTAAAAAATAGGTATTATTTCATTTAATGTAAAGTGTTTCACTTAACTTGAGAAAAATTTGTAGGGATGATATCAGAGTCTACCACGTGTAAATATTTGCATTCAGGATACTTTTTTTCTACTGGAACTACTACAAAACAGTCCTTTGTGCCAAGATGTGCCTGTGTTTGCACTGTAAAGTGACATGGGAGAAATTTTAATGGAGAGAAGAAGGAAGTTAAAACAGGAAATAATTCGATCCAGCTTTATTTCATCTTCTTGTGTCTGTTGCTTTAGGGAAGTGGAAAGGAAGACCCTATCGAGACTTGCATATACTTCGAAGTAATCAGATATGTACTAAAGGGGTACAGTTCAAAGGCTCATATAAGAAGAGCGAGCATACTGCCACTTAATAGATTTCAGCTCCTTTGTGTGTTGCTAGTCTTCTCCCACACTTGTTTCTGTGTTTGTTTCTTTAATGTACTTCTATATACCATTAGGCTGATAAAAACTTCTAGTTTCTCTCTTCTGTCTTAGACTAATATTTTTTTTTTGGTCACATAAAGTAGATATTACAGACAGATTTAGTTTGTAGTAAGGCTATGAGCTGAGAAAAATGTGACCATTTACAGTATCCAGAGATCAAAAGAATCAGTCTTTGAGCATATGTGACAGTCAAAGGTTTGTTTACCACATTTACTACACAATTAACTGTTGTGTCAACATTTATAGTGATGAGCCACATAATCCCCTCAAGATGTTTGCTCTAGGGTTCAGGGCCTCCATAAGACTTCTTCTAAGTGGAAAAAGACTCTGATACAATTCATACAGCATAGGACATGCCATCGTGTCATGGGTTTATGACTACAATATTGTCACCTTAACTATACCAAAGACACACTTCCGTAAGAAACAGTTTCATAATATTAATAATGGGTAGTTCACTACATCATAAAAAAGAACCCACACACTCCACAAAGTGTTAACAGAAATTGAACACTATTTAACTAAAAATGGAAACTTTACTAAGTAACTATGAATTTATTGCATCAGTTGTTTATTTAAGGTCATCCAGAAATAATGGTAACATTTCAGTAGCCTAAATAATTTTGTTTCAGTCAAAAAAGTGAGCAATGAATTGAATTTAAGGCCACTAAATCAAGACTTTGATGAGGTTGAATTGCTTGTACATGTACAGCAGCACCAAGAACTGGGAGACCATAATCTTAAATCTGTCTGGAGGAAGAATGATTTGCAAGATGTTTTTGTTTGCTTGTTTTAGCAATTCCCAATTTAATCATCAGACTTCATACATTCTGAGCCTTTTCTGTCATAGCATGAAGATCTTTCTATATAAATGTATTAAATGATTATGACTCTGCCCTTTTATCATAGTAAGGAGAATGACAATATTCATTAAGAATATATAAGACATTAAATGGTGGTGATAACCTATTGTGATAAACATCACATAATGATCAGAAAATGACAGTCAATTCAGGCCTGAGGAAATCTTAAGACTGCAGAGTGAGCAAATCTCTCTTGTCTCCCCTCCTCCAAACTATTCATCTCTTCTCTTGTCAGTGAACACAATGACAGTAAGAACAGTACAAAAATAATCAATTCCTCTGGCATATTTAAAAGTGTGATTTCAAGGACCTTTTTAGAAAACCTTATTGCCCTATCCAGGCCCTGAAAATTACATTCATGTTCATGCTTTCAAATTTATTTTTTTTAAGGATTGGGGATTTTGCATGTCCAAATGTGAGCTCTATTTCGGTACATATCCAAAAAGTTGAACCCAAAAATAAGGACACCTCACTGTAATTGCTTAATGTTTCACCATCTTTGCTTCTCTAGGTAAAGATACTCAGCTTGTTTAAAAGTGGTTGTTGTGGGAAGACTATAGATTTGTTGCCTGCAAGTCTTCATGTTTTCTTTGTAAAGCGCATTGAACAAGAGTTTTTGCTTGTTCAAGGCTTCTTACTTTGGTAAGAGATCGCTATAAAATCAATCATCTGTATTGCCCTATACTATTCCCATAATGTGACTATCATGATGGCATCTCCTTTAGCTGCAAATGCAATTTTAATGCTGTTATCTAGTTTGCTTGTTAGACACAAGGCTTCAATGGGTATTTTTCAGGAAGGGAAACCATGTCCAGGCTTCTATCAGGAGAGAGATATACAGAGCCCGACTAGCCCTGTGCCTCCTCTTGCAATTATAAGGCTAGTGCTTTCAGCTCTCTATTGCCACAGCATTTATTTTTTACAGAGAACAACATGCTCTTAGCTGAAGTTGAATTTTTTAAGTGCTAACAAATGCAAACAATAATTGCATGTTTTTTTCAAAACAGGAACCCTTCTGTGATAATGTGACTTTGTGTTAAATGGGCATAGCTTGATAGGACTGTAACCTATTTATTATTATTACTGCTAATGAACAATGCATGCTGCCTAACACATCACAGAACAAAAAGTCTGCTATGTGGATAGCCTCTCCCTCCCAAATACATACTCTTTCCTGGTCACAGTATTACAGCAAAATCAACCCTTGTGTTAGGTGCTACATGAATGCCTGAAAAAAGTCAGGATTGATTTTTCCAGATTTTCCAGCACAAAACTGATGGTTCAGCTGATGCACTGAGTACATTGTTCTAATATGCTCTTTGACAGTATTTCTGCCATTAAATTCTACAGACTTTAAAGATGCAACTGAGGGATACTCTTCAATGCTTCAGGACACTGTCTAATTCAAATTTATTTTGGTTGATGGAATTTCTTTCTCAGTACATGTGAACCCTCAATAGGAGTTAAAAAGCATACACCCTCCCCACCCTTAAATATGAGAAAAACAGCTTATGTCATTTGCTACAGTCAATTGTTTTATGTTCCAGAGCAAGTTATCTACAAGCTAATGAAAAGTAGTTAAAGATTTTTATATATCTTACAAGCAAATAATATAAAGCAATTTTGGAATATACTTCAACAGAACAATGTATATTCAAAAGGTTTTTCTTGCAGTTGGTACAAAGGTTAATGCAATAGCACACTTCACCTGCAAATGATAAGTCATTGCTGCCAAAAAATCCATGAATATTTTTTAAACAAGAAAACCAGTCCTAAATCGAAGTGTCTTTTTCCCAAATCTCTGTAATTGCAAGCAGTTCCCTTAGTGACAACTTAAAGGTATTTTCTCTTTAATGGGAAAAGAGGTTATGTTTTTCAAATAATATTTAATTTCCTTATCTAATTTCTTTGGCATAAACAAGATACAAAAGCTTTTGCTGCCTAAAAACTCCTAAAAATTTCTCTTTTACATCAAATTATAGTAGCTTTGAAAGGAAATAATACATCTGCAGATGGTGCTGAATTGCATGAAATTAATTACTACATGTGCAAGTTCTCAGTAATTAATTCCATTGAGGCCTGTAAAATCCATTGTGAGCTGAATTACATGCTTTTTAGCCTTTCCTTTTCTACCTGAAAGTTGCTGTATCATCTTCTAAGCTGAGTTTAAAAGTAAGGAAAATATATTCATTCAAGAAAATGTATTCAATTTTGTCGTGCTCACAATGTAAAGAAACCAAACCATTATGGACCTTGTGCTAGTACAGTGACCAAACATTTTTAAATATCTTTCTGGGAAGCAACTCTCTACTACTGAAGTACATTCTGATGTGGTGGGCATTCAAAATTCCTGGGATAAATGTTCAGTGCCCAGTCCCTGCATAGGTTTTAATATAGTAAATACAAAGATCATAGACTTCAGCACTTACGACCACTTGTACCAAACATTTCATGTTTTTTTTTAAGAAGGTGGGATGAGAGAGGGTGTTTTCAAAACATATACCCTCCAGATCTGATGCTACAGGTAAGGCAGACACAAGAGTCCTTAGACTGTGAATCCTGGCAGCTCCCAGATGTAAGCCAACTGCTTGACTGATCAAACCAGCAACAGACCTCACACAGACAGAGGAGATATTAGGGAGCTATATAGAAATACCAAGGTGGTTTGGAACAAATGTAGGGGATTGAAAATAATTTCTAAGGGTGAAAACTTTAGGATGATAAGACTAACCTCACTGTTAGACCTCAGCCTGGTTTAGAAAGGAAGATGTAGACTGCATGCAGAACTTCTGACAGTGATGGACTTTGCATAGGAAGAAGGCTGTGAAATAGCAAAAAGGGTTGACAACTCCACAAGTTAATTATGATATGTCTCCCAGACTGATGAATTCCGACTAGTCTGGACTCAGCAAGGACAAAGCTCACAATGAATCCCATGCTATATAAAATTCCTGACGCCAAAGCCACTCTACTATTTCCAACCAGCCATTTTGTCTGAATTCAGTCCTGTGAAAAACTTCAGTGTCACGTCAGACTTGTTGCCCTTGTGGGTCTGTACAAGTAGGGATTCTACTGGTCTAATCCGACTTCACTGTTTGTGAGACCTGAGCTAATTTGCCTGGGATATGCTGGGTGCAACTGCAAGAGGCTATGCTTGAGCAGATATACATAGATGTATATTGTTTTTTGCACTAGTTTGAGTCAAAGGACTAGTTCAACCATTCAGACTTATGGAATTTTGAGTCTCACTAAAACAGAAGGTGCTGGGACTGTGATCTATGTTTTTTTTTCAAGGACAGTGTAAGAGAGCCCTGTTACAAACTGAGCAATAACATTTCAACACATTTGTTTCCTGATTGTTTGTTGTGTTATTTAATCAGGGAGGTTCCTGTAAATCAGAATATTTCTGGTTGATATATGACTAGAGAATAGATGGTCTCGTTGAAAAAAACATTAATCCAAACAATTATCAGTTTGAACTGAATTTTAGCTCTTGTCTCAAGCTTTAATATTTTTTGCATTTTATGAAAATTGAATAAAAAGGTGGGGCTAGGTTTCCAGGTGGAAATTCTGGTATGCATAGTAGGTGAGAAGTAATCTCATATGCCGCCTGCTACATTGCACTTAAGAGTCTGACAAAGAAAATGACTAAAACTGTCAATCTCCAAAGTTGCTACTGCACTTTGATACCTTATGTCTGACACTCCCTCAGAAGACTGAAGGTGGAAGGAAGCTCTGAGAAGGGAACGGTATTTTCTCTGCCTCAGGCACTGAGGATATGTGACTTGCTGGCCTTTCTAATTTTTGCAGAGCCATGGTATGTGTGCTTCTGTAACCTTTCAGTCCAGACAGCAACTGGGTAAATGCCAAGGAAAGCATGATCTGCTTTCTAATCAGCAAACTGGCTACTGCATGAACAAGGACAGTGAAAAACAGAAAGCTTTTATCTTCTATAACCCCAGTATGGTGGTTATAGTAACAGAGGGCATATTGATTCAAGTTTGGTACTTTTCTGTTTATCAGATACAAGACTCACATAAATAATTTCATTTTTGTTAGCTGAATGAAAGATCGATGATGTAATTGACAGATTTAGAAGAACGTCATAAAACTGTTTTAATAATCATCATGAAATACAGTTTGAATATTAGGATTTTGCACAGACTTCTAGCAGTGGATTTCAATTTTTTTTACCATATACTTGATAAAGAAAGTATTCTTGCTAAATGGGAAGCATCTGGTTTAACAGCTATTTATATTAGTGTCTGTATTTTTAAAGGCACTTGTATATAATTGTTGAGTTATGTGAGAAGGATAAACTGGAATGTGGGATAAACTAAATACAAGTATGTAGTCCTATTTGAGACAGTCTGGAATATCTAGAATAATTATACAAGGCTGGCAAACATGGCAGTGGACCAAAGGGACAATTCTGTTCTCTTGGAGTTGTAGCTGGAGGCCAAGCATTCTCTCTATCTCTCTCTCCCCTACCACTTTTGGTTTTCTTTTTTTGTTTGTTTGTGTTTCTGGATTTTTGTTGTTATTGTTTGGTTTGTTTTGTTGCGGGTTTTTTTGTTTTGTTTTTGTTTGTTTGTTTTGATTTTGGTTTTTTTGGTGTTTCTTTTATGAGTGTGCTGAGAGTTTCCCTTGAGACCTCAGGCCTTGCCACGTAGCAAACACCAAATACTTAATTTAAAAACCTCCCACTCCTGTTTGAAGTATAGCTCCTAGTTTTGTGTACTAATATTGATGTTAGAGTTGCTTCATCTCTGTCTACCTGTAGGTACATAAATATTTGCAGCACACAGATTGCATATGCTAGTGATGAAGATGCTGGGACATAAATCATGGTGTTAGCTTCTTAGTCTCCTTGTAGGATGTGTCCTAAGGACACATGCTTGAACAATGCTTTTAAAAAGGTCATTTTGCACCTTGATATATTTTCATTTTTCCCCCAAAAGATTTAATGTCTTAAATAATAATTGATTAGTGGTTTGCTTATTTTAATTAAAATGTCAAAGCATTTGTGACAATACAAATAATTTTTTCTAGCTTATAGCTTGGAATTGAAAATTATCTAAGAGTTCTAACAACTTAACTTTTTTTCACCACTTAATCTTCTTGTTTTTCTCCAGTATGACCTTGAACAAGTCATCTAAGCTTCCTGTACTTTGACTTCCCTACCCAAAAAATACTGATAGTCATATTTGTCTGGATGACTAATTTGTCTTAATTAACAATTCTCTATGTTAATATTGGAAAAGTGCTTTGAGATACACAGGTGGAAACTAGAACATAAATACAAAGTATTTTGTGCTGCTAAGAAATCTGTTTTGCCAGAATGACAAAGATGGAAAAAGAGAATGCAGATATATATCTGTGTAACAGCTATTCTGGCCTCTTGAGAGCAAGTTAACATTTTTTCCTGAGAAGACTGATCTGTTCATAGATTAGATAATCAGACACAGACGCATTATACTGGCAAGGTGTTTTAAAGGAGAACTTTGACTAAAAATAAAGATGATCCTTGGCTATTCTGTAAACATCAGCATGACATGTGAAAGGGCTTGATAAAGCTGAGGATTAAAAAAAAGCCATTGAAAAAAGATGGGGATGACTGTAATGAATCACATTTTGCTCTTAGTAACACTCATATAAAGCCCTAAGAGCTACATATTAAATAAAAAAACTTCACTGAGGAGAACCTTCACCTTGATTATAATGCATTTCCTAGATGAAATATCTTACACCCCATGAACTTGAAAAAAGGATCTGGGCCAGATATAGAATTTCTTAAATGTTTTAAATTTTTTAATTAAGTATCATAGAATCATACAACTGCTTAAGTTGCAAAAGATCTTTTAAGATCATTGGATCCAATGGAAACTTAGCAGTGCCAAGTCCACCAGTAAACCATATCCCTAAGTGCCACATCTACACGTGTTTTAAATACCTCCGGGGATGATGACTAAGCCACTTCCTGGAGCAGCCTCTTCCAATGGTTGACAACCCTCCAGGGAAGGAAAATTTCCTAATATCCAAACTAAACCTCCGCTAGCACAACTTGAGGCCATTTCCTTTTGTCTTATTGTTTGTTATATGAGAGAAGAGACCATGAAGATGGAAAGGCCACAATGGGTTTTTTCCAAAAGGTGATATTTTTCTGAAAGTGAAATCTAGCTACTTAACGAATCCTCAAACAAAACATTTTAAGAAATTCCCATGAAAACACACACACATTTCTTAATTTATTGTTTCTAATTAATTCCCCTGCTGCTCATCCATGTGGTCACCAGCAATCTGGCCAGGGGAGATCCTGAGGACATCGGAAGGGGCTTCAGGGTCCTGGGGTGAGCCCATGGGCAATGGGAGTGCTGGAGGTGCTTCCTTGATCTAAGGGAAGGGTCTGGGGCACGAGCGCGGGGTTAGGCCAATCCTGTAGGTCAATACACTGTGCAGAAGTTGTGTCTTAGATGAGGTATTGGGTTTTACAAACACAAGAAGCCCTAAAGCCTGAGAATGAGAGCAGTGGGATCCACCTGACAAAATGTGGTTAGTGCCTGTTTGCCAACAGAAATGCAAAGGAGGACTGAGACATGCTGTGCCAGCTTGCAGCTGGATACCTACAATGGACAGGTACAAACTCTTCAGGAAATATTGTCAGGGAAGATAGAAACAGGGTACAGAAGGAGATGCTCTCTGCATGAAATAACATCTCAGTTATAGGGAGCTCTTGTATAGGACAGACAACAGGCTGAGAGAGAGCTCATGGGTCAAGACCAGAGGAGAGGTAAGTGATAGTGGCATTGTGGTAGGAGCCTGTGGTCAGAAACCCAATGTTCTTGGTGAGTTGAGACAAATCTAAATAACTCAGGTAAGTTTCTGGATTGGCCTTAATGACAGATCTGTCATTCAGGGGATACCAGACAGGGTAGAGCAGTGAGCCACAAGGAACTCATACGACTAATGGAAAAATAGAAAGCACTTCACCTGAGAAGGAAGAACCTTCTGCAAGCATACAGGCTGGGTCTGCTTGGGGATCAGCTCTGCTTAAAACTGTTGAGCTCTTGAACAGTGACACATGAGCCAGCAGTATGCCATGGCAGCAAGGATGGCCAACAGCATCACAACATACATTAAGAGAATCATGGCCAGTAGACAGAGGGAAGAGACTATCCTCCTCTTCTTGGCATTTGTTAAACCTTGTTCTACTCTTCACTGGTGTGGCCACACCTTGAATACTGTGTGCCGTTTTGGTCACCACGACGTAAGAAAGACTTTAAGCTGTTAGAGAGCGTCCAAAGGAGGCCACGACAATGGTGAAGGGTCTGGAGGTGAAGCCATATGAGGAGCAGTTGAGATCACTTGGTCGGTTCAGCCTGGAGAAGAGGAGATTGAGGGGAGACCTCATTGTGGTCTTTAACATCCTCATGTGGAGAAGTGGAGGTGCAGGTACCGACAGCTTCACTCTCATGACCAGTGACAGGATTCAAGGAAATGGCAGGAAGCTGAGTCAGGCAAGGTTTAGGTTGAATATCAGGAAAAGATTTTTTCCCCAGAGGTGATTGGGCACTGGACAGGCTCCCCAGGGAAGTGATCACAGCACCAAGCCTGATAGAATTCAAGAAGCATTTGGAAAATACTCTCAAGCACATGGTATGACTCTTGGGGTGTCCTGTGCAGGGCCAGGAGTTGGACTTGATGATCCTGATGGTTACCTTCTGACTCAACATGCTCTATGATTCTATAACACAGCATCCAATTTTAGGCCCTCAGTACCAGAAATACCTCAATAAACTAGAATGAATTAGCTGAGGCTGCCAAAATGTTTGGGGCCGAGCATTTACCCTGTGAGGAAAGGCTGAGGAATCTGGGATTGCTCAGCCTGGAGGAGAAATGGCTTCAGGGGAACCAAAGAGCAGACCCTAGTACTTACATGGTGGCTGTTGAGGCCACAGGCTTTCCACAGTGCTCTCTGGTGGGAGGATGAGAGGTAGAACTGTAAATTGAAAGATAGGTTTAAATAGTTTGTAAGGAGAAGCTTTTTCCCCATGAGGATAGTTCAGCAGTGTAGCAAGTTGCTCAGTGATGTTACATGACCTCTTTCCTTGGTGATTTTCAAGACCAAACTTGGTAAATCCCTAAACAACCTGTTCTGATACCATGTCTGGCCCTGCTTTGAGTGTAAGGTTAAACTGAAGACCTACTCAAGTCCTTTCATACCTGAATTACACTCCAAGTTTATGATTCTAATAGAGAAATAGTTAGAATGCCACTTTTTGAAGCTTTGATTCTCATTCTGGAAAGGCTTAAAGTAACTTCAATTAGTGCCAGGCAGGCATCATCTCCAGTGATTCAAGTACCTAATTTACACAAACTTTGATAGGTTTGAGGAATTTGAACTAAGCTACTTCCTTTAAAAAAACCCCAACTTAATTGTACCTATGTCAGTTTTCCTTTACTCATCTTTTCTAAGAAAAGGAGTGACTGGTGAGAGGGAAATCAGTTTCTTGATCCTGCAGAACTCTTGAAATAGAAAAAAGGAGATAAATCTCAATACCTCTCCCCAGCACTGTATATTCATTGTACACCTACTCTCAACCAAGCATTCAGCAAAACTGCTTACCTGTAAGAAACTGATAGTTTTGTACTGATTTTATATCACAGCATCATGTGCAGAAAGAAGACCCATTCACAAATAGAGGTATCTGAAAAAATACACTCCATCCATTTGCTGGTATTTGTCCTACAGGCAAAGCAAACCAGCCATTTACTAGGGAAAACAGTTTTCTTTTTGTCATCAATATTAACAGGAACACTTTAAACTGTATCTGCCACTTTGTGGGAGATCAATGCAAGGAAAATAAGACCAGCAGAAAAATTGGAAGACAGCAGTAGGAAAGCAGAATTTGTTTCCTAATTACTGCCATGCAGTATCTAATTACCTTAGATACATTTTATTCAGAGTCTAGGAAGTAACTCTGTTAGGCTCAGAGGTCATTGTAGGTGAAAGGGTGTAAGGAATATCTTTTGACCTCTGAGCAAACAGGAAACTGACACTTTAAAAAATATAGCCATTTTTCACAAATCTTTCAGTTTCTTGCCATTATCTGTGGCTTCAGTACACTTAAAAGTGGGGAAATGGCAGGGGTAAGGCTGTATGCATGGGTTTAAGCATGTCAAAGTTGTAGAAAACTGATTTTCTAGAAGAGAGTATAAGGTTCCACATCAAGATGTAGGTATGTATGTGTCATGGCTGAACACAAAGGTGAACAAAGTTGTAGAGGGAAGATTATGCTTTTTCTGCTCTGGACAGGCAAAACAGGAGCAATTTAAAACCCCCCAAAGATTTAAAAAATCTTTAAGAGACAGGTTGAAGGACACATCCTGTTTTAAAACTATAATATGGCCATAAAAAAAAGCACAAAAAGGGAGGTGACTGCTCTGAGTGAAAACCTTGGACTGTCAGGTTTATTTTTCTCTGGAAGTTGACTCCTGCATCTAGGGACTTTGCAAAATCTTTGTAAAAGCAGCAGAACACATCAAATAATTCAAAATGAATCAACCACTATCTTTTGCTTCTAATTGCCTTGCTGTGAGCATGCTGGTCAGAAAGGTTAATTAAAATTACAAACTGGACCGTGATTTTGGTAAAATGATTTAGATGTGGGAAGTCATGTTCCCTGTATTCAGGGTTGGGCAGGGATAGTTAAGCTCTATTCAGTCAGTGAATGAACTTGCTCCTGACATACCTGAGTGTTGCTTTCCTGTTTCCTCTACGGCTCCTCCAGGCCACCGAGTCCAGCCCCTGCAGCTCCCTGCCTCGGGAGCTCCGATCCTGGACTGGGCGGTGGCTGCTCCTGGCAGGTAAAGACAGTCGTACTAGTTGCGTTTATCAGATTCCTTTATTCTCACTCACGGAGG
>VZTJ01003038.1:305281-350670 GCA_013397795.1 Orthonyx spaldingii
CCGGTGGCCAGGGCGAGAGGCCAGACAATAGACTAAAGACGAGCCCATGACAGCTGGCCAGTCCTGGGGGAACGGGGAGGTACATGTAGAATGCAGAGCGGTGAGTGGCCAAGCCAGTAGGATGTCCCTGGTGGTTGGCACACTACCACACCTGAGAACAAAACTCAGACTTGCGTAATTTGTCTTGAAGGTTAAAGCATTGGAAAAGATAAGGCAGAAAACATTAATGACTTGAAAGACTCTCTGCAACTTACCGAACTAGAACACAGGGAAGAATCTGGAACAATTCACTTAGATGTGACAGCACAGAACCTCTTTCTCATGAGAAAATCTTTCTGTTTATGGTAAACACAAGATAAGGTGTTCAGAACTCCTTTGAGAACAGGCGGAATGCCTGTGGCCAATCAGCCCCGGGGGGCGGAGGGCTGTGGCCACTCCTAGTGAGCATTCACTTTGTATATAAAAGCTGCATTTGAATAAATAAAACCCTTTTCTCAGCAATCTTTCTCATGTGCCTCTGTTTCGACATCGGCTCAACAGCGACACTTAGACAATAAACATCTGTATCTGCAACCATCTGTAGACCCTCAAAGTTTGTAGTCATGTTTTGGGGCTGCCCTATTAGTTCATCCAAGATGTAACAAGGTTCTCAGTCATTTCTTTGTTCCACTTTAGAACCTCAAATACTTAGTAAGAATGGTCACTACTGAAATCACATAAGCATGCTGAAGACTCTTGTATCAATAGGCAAGTCTGGCTCTGTATATTTTATGTGAAGGAAATTACCACCTCTAACTGACAGGGACTAAGATTGTAGTTGCTAAGTTGTCTTTGATTAGATCATTATTGAATTATAGCTTTTGTTACCTGCAACTTACAATACTTGAACAAGCGATGTAACAAACTGTAGTAAGAGCTGACCAGGAAAGTACCCAGGACCAGATATATTGCAATGATATAAAAACCTTAAAGAAGTGATGTTTCCTCTATTGGTGTATATATAAAACCTATTATTAAAGTGTAAATATAAGATATTCATGTGCCTTGTGATCCTATCAAGTTAATTATGTCTTATATATGCTTATTGGGAGTATGCCATGACATATTTGTATTCGTGACCAAACCCCGACATAATAGAGCTGCAACACTCCTCTCCAAGAGATCTGACTTGAAGATCCCTAAGCCCATTTTCTGCTAATATGAGTCTCCATGATAATGCTGATAGGAAGTGGTGCAGTTCAAAGAATCCTGGAAACAAACCAAGCAAGATGGCCTCTTTCAAGCACGGTACTTTCTGCTTCCTTTTTAAGTCACTTTTTGCATGTGCTGAATTTTCACAAATACAAAAAAGACAATTATAATCTGTTATGAATAAGTCAAAAGAGTGTGGTTACTTTGGGCAAGAAAGGCTGACCAAATACTTTTTTCACTAAACAGTGGTCTGTACTATTCTACAACAATAAAAGTCAGGAAAGGACACATTCTGATAAAACATTTGTAGTGAAAGATGAAATTCCCTCCTCTCTGTAACAAATGGTTTTCTTTCTTCCCTACTATTCCTTCTTCAGCTTATTATGTTTACTACCAGATCTGTGTGGGTTTTAAAACCCTATTCTTTCATTTAACCCAGCATCATCTGTGTTGAATAAAAATATGTCAGCAGGTTGAATTTCCTCTACTTGTTTTTGGTACTGAAGTTTAGAGTATCCAGCTATCCCACTGCTACTTAGCCATCTCTCCTCAATATTCTCCTTAATTAAGACTATTGCAGAACATTTGAGGCACATGGTAAAATATTGAAAACCTTTAATGACTTTTTCTCACCTCCCCTCTGGATTCATTCAGTTCAGTAGGGCCATAATTTTTAATAGTTATACTTACATGAAAACAGAATGACCTTTGTCCTTCTCTGGGAGAAGATTAAGACAGGTCAGATTAACTACTGCTTTTGCCAGTCTGGTTTATAGAGAGTAATGAGTGAGATACTATAGAACTGGAGTGTCCTGTTATGGTTTCCTGAGTTAGCAACTGATTGCTTGAAGGAAGGATGAGAGGTGTAATGATTTACACCAGCAAACACCCCTGAATAGCTCGTATTAGCCAGGGGGGACATTTGTCCACCTTCTAGGCCATATGTTCAGTCAGTGCATGCTATTACAAAGAAATGAAAGAAAATATGAGAGTGATGTGACAGATGGCTGCTTATGGCAGAGAACGGCTTGAATATTCTGCCACAGCTTAAAGAAAACAAATATATGAAGCGACTTTACTAAAGGAATACCGTAAAATAGTGCCATCTCATATCATATTCTCAGTAAGCCTTTTAACCTTGTTTGTCTCTTTATTCCAGGTTTTCTGAAGTTATTACATAGAACTGCTTTGAACTCAACCATTTTAGAATGGAGTGGTAAAATAACCACTGTCAACAGAATATTCCTTGCAGAATTTATGTTTAGAAATAGCTTTTTCTTTCAGAAGCACTGGTCTGAAATAGCCCTAGCTTTTACTTTATAAAGCAACTTTAGAATCCAGTTAGGTAGAAGAAAATTATTTCCATACCTAAAATCATTCTGCGAGTGTCATGGGAGCTTCTGGGATATCTGAAAGAGGAATGAACTTTTGTGAAGCATTTTATAGTTGGATCTGCAAGATACAAACCTGTGTCCAAATGATCAGTGGTCTCTGCAGTGATTTTGGTTGTATACTTGCTCTTGTACCTGTTTCAAACTGATTGGCTTCATTTACACTTATAATTATTCTTCCACAACTGATATAGCACATGTGAGCACATGTGAATAAAGACCTGTTTTTGGGATTCAGGAGAAATAGAAAAGAGCATAATAGGAATCTTAAATGAGAAGGCATAAAAATTGCGCAGAGGTTAAATTTACAATTACTGTGCATTTGTGGTATTCCTCTTTGCCTTCTTTGGTATGCTTGCTCTCCTGTCTCCAAATAGAATGTATTTTTGGTTTTCTCATCTTGCCATGTAGGTCATATCCAACAGATCATTTTCCAAAGAGATGACAATTTTAAAAAATACTGCTATTTGAAAAATGACCTGGTGGATCTGTTTATGCACTATAGTGGAACCACACATTTACTATTGAGACTCTACTTGCATGTTTTTTTCTTCCATGTTTTACAAATAGAAGACCACCCTAACTGCACTGTAGGTGGATTTATTTAGAACTCAGCCTTTGTGGCAATAAATGATATTCAGTTACTAAACTACCATGCCCTGTTGGATTAATTATATCAGAGTGCTCATGAAATTTGCTTGATTAACCCACAGAAAATGTAAGCACTGTTGTAAGCACATGAAGCAGCGCTATTGGTTATTTTGAATTCAGACATGTTCACAGTCTTTTTTTCTAAATTAAAACATGATCAAGTTTCAATGAATTACCGACAGTGACTAAAAGCTTAAAATGGAAAAAGAATTATAGTACTGTATAGAACAACTCTACAATTCAGAGACCATATGTGAACATTGACACTGATAGATGTGTTCCCCCAGTCTATTATAAGGATAAGTTAGTTGAGAAAATAAAGATACAATGTTTATTTCCCTCATGACTTGCCAGATTTCTATAATGTAAGAATTTTTTTTTTTAATAAAATAGCACTAATAATTACAACAATAATACCAAAAAGCAACTTTTTCTGTATTTGCCTTTCTTAGACCCTGTTCTTAAGACTTGGAATGGAGTTTCTGGAGACATTGTTCATGTTTTTCTCAGCAGTTTGCTAATTTATTCTGTACACCCTCTGATGGTTTTGTTCATCAGATTAACTACAAGCGTATGTGCCAGAAGTGTAGTCTGAGCATTATTTGCTTCTAAGCACAACCAATGAAGACCTCACCTAAATACAGATTTGTATCTCATCCAGTTGTCTGAACTCAAAACCATTTAAATATGACCATTGGTCATTAAATGTGACCAATGCAAAAATAAAAAAAGTTACCTGTTTACAGAGCTATTGTGTCTGAGGGCTCTAGGGTGTTCTATGTAATGTTTTGCTCTCATTATTTGGTTCCTTTCCCCATGAATCAATATTAGCACAGTCATTTTAACTTTCAAAGGTGTAATTGAAGGTCCATGGTAAGGAGTGTCACCGGTGCCAACCTTCCTGAAGTTGGGGTACAATAGAGGAAAAGGATAGAAAATTTTGCTTTGTAATTCTAGCATTCAGTCATGTTTGAAGTCTCTCCTAATAATTCATTCATGTTTGGAAACAGTATTTCAAATATGCCTTCATATTTCTTTGTGGGCCTATCACAACTGAGATTGTTTTAAAGAGGAAATTTGGCGGTATTTCTTCTTAGATATGAGACAAGGTTTGCACACAGATTTTTGAAACAAAATTGCGGGAGCTGATCAGATAAAGGATGAAACCTATCACAACTGGAAGATGCTTTGTGGAAGTGAATGCACTCCCAGAAGCCTACCAAACTGTCCCCTAGCCTTTAGCCCATTTTAGAAGACACCATACTAAAGTCAGCCTTACATTTAGTAAATTATTCACTAATAAATTAACCAAAATTTGATTTTTTTGGGTTTTTTTTTGTTTTTGTTATGCTGCTGATGTAGCTGCGATTGAGAGTTTAATGATGTGAGTAAAACAAGACCTGTCAGAAAGATCTTGTAATGAAGAAACAGGTATAGCTGCAATAAAACAGACTTCCCTATGGTCTTCAAAATATGAGTCATGGAACAAAACTTAATAGTTTTATTTTGCATAATAATAATTTTTAATTTCTAATGGATGTTACATGTAATGAACTCAATAGAAATTGTAATTTGTTAGTACATGACAAATTTTACCACATTATATCTAAGGTTATTTTACAGTCTTATAAGCAATAATTTCTGTGACATGCTAGGGTTAATAGCATCCTCCTCTTCTTCCCTTTCCTCCCTCTTCTCCCCAAGTTCCAATCACCTCTTTCTCTCAAGCTGTCTAATTATTTAAGATAATCAAGCTAAGCTCAGACCAACTCAACTTTAAGGCTTCTACCTTTTCCAACTGTGTGCATTAAAGCTGTCCTTTTTCCCCAACTATGCAAGTTTGAGTGTTTTGGTTTGGTTTTTTATTCGGTTTTTTTTTTTGGGGGGGGGGGGGGGGTTGGGGTTTTTTTTTTTTGCTTCTTTTTGTTTTCTTGGGTTTTTTTGTTTGTTTGTTTGTTTGTTTTGTCAGTAAAGCCAATATTTTTCCAGAAAACCTCGTATCTCATGTTTTTACTACTGTACTGAAAATGCAAACAAAAATAATTTCTGCTTTCTTTCAATGCTTTACTAGATACTTCTTGACCAAAAATTGCTTTCCTTTCAAAATAAAATAGTCTGTATCCTTTCAAATTAAAATTTTACATCCATTTCACTCCCACTCCATTCCTAATTTTCAATTTTCCTTTGCTTTTGTATGTTTGATTGTTCTTTGAGAATAGGGTATTTTGTGAGAAAACCTCAAACTGGTATCTCAATCTAGAGGTAAATTAATCTTTAGCAAGGCCACAGACACACCTTAATACTAACTTTCTCTAGCACTGCACAGAGTGTATGATGATCCTTGAAAATTTCACCATTCTAATTGGTGTTTCTCCTGTGAGGAATTGGGGGAAATGGAAAAACTAGATTGTTTTGATACAGTTTTGGTTAAACTATTTGTTGTAGTAACAGAAAAAACCACTAAAACCCACAAATATTTTTAAATAATTTATGATGAATTGCTAATAAATGTGCTTTCTATCTTTATTTATTGTATAAAATTATCTTTACTACTCTGCTTAGTGTACACCAGTGTTATTTTGGCAATCAAGAGCAAATATATTCCTTTGTTATTGACAAGGCCGTTTTTACAATTGTAGACATCTTTACTCTTTCACAAAATGCAATATTTGCCTTCCAAAAGAAAGTGTCACTTGGCCCATATGAATTATGATCTATTGGGCATGATGAAAACCTTTAATTCCTTGCAATTCGCCTTTGAAAATAAATTATATCACCAAGCTATTCATGCAAAAAAAATTATGCTATTAGAGGATAATTCCACTGTAGGATTTAGGATATTCTGGATACAGTAGAGAGAGTCTTGGCTTCGAACTTGTGCCACCGAAGCCAACAGTGATTTCATTATTGTCTTGGTTTAGAGACAAGTTTAGGAGAAAACCAATCTAGAATGAGTGTTTCCTCTAAAGAAAAGGGTTTCGGCAATCCCTTCCTGCTGATAAGAAATGAATGTTAGTGGACCAAAGTGAAAAAACCAACCGTTTCTTGACAGAGTACCCACAAAGCACTGGAAAAAATTAATAAATGCTAGATATTGAATTCTGAGAGCCTTACACTATACACACACACCCCCACATAGTGGAACAACAACAACAAAAAAAAAACCAAAATGACATGGAAAGAAAAAAACCAGTGGGCAACCATGTGTCAGGGAGAAACAAAATGGCGCCTGCTTCTGTCTCAGGGAAAATACCCGAAAGGTTCATGCAACATCTTGGGAAAAAAACCAGATGGGAACCTGATGAATCTCTGATGTTTGTCTCCTCTCCACATCAGATGAAGCTGATGGATTTAATGTCCTTTCTTTCACTGGGTTGGCTTTTCCGAGGTCTGGAGCTGAGATGGAGCGGCCCCTTGGCTTCCCATTGGTCCCCCGATGAATTCATCTCCCATCAATTCTCTAATGGCGGATGAAAACCCAACCAAATAGTTCAAGAAAAAAAAAGGCCCCGAAGGATTGCTGTTGCAGTCTCCGAGGACATGGAAAAGAAGAAATACTTCTTTCCTAAGCTAACAAAAAACCAAGCTAGCAAAGCAACAAAGTGATGCTGTTCCCAGGGCACCACATACCCCTGAGAGTGAGGATTTAAAAAAGAAGGAGGAAGAACCCCAAAGCTCCCCCCTCCCACGGACGCAGCTTAAAGCAACAGAAACCATTCCTGGCCATATACCACATGGTCAGGGAATAGAAAAGTACACCAGGACACAATTACATGGCTGATGCCATACAGAAGGTATGGGAGAAGCTGGTGCTGTGGTCCCGTTGGCATGCCTTCTCTAGTTACACAGTCCGTGGAGTTCTAGGTATTGTGATTTTTTCAAGCCTAACCCTACGTGTAACCCTGACCCTGAGTGGAGCAGTTAAAAGCAGCCTTTTACTGAGTATGAGGTGGCCATTACATGAGTGGTATCATGGAGAAATTTGTGGAGGGAGCAATGCTAAGTCACTGCCATGCTTCCCTGGGCATGAGTTTTGTAGTTGTTTTCTCTCTGGAGCTCTAGACAATGTGGTTCTTGCAACCCTTACCCTAAGAGTAACCCTAACCCTCAGTAACCCTAGGGTTAGGGTTGAAAAAAAACCAGAAAGCCCTGAGCTCCAAGGACAATGGCATTACAGATGGCATGCCATGGGAAGCGTGGTACTGGCCCAAGGTTGCACGAGCGACACCTTTCTTCTCAGCAATGCTGTGGCCCAAGGCTGATTTTGCTTCTCCACCTAGGGTTAGGGTTATGCCTAGGGTTAGGCTTGAGAAAACCACAAAGCTGTCAGATCCAGGGACACTGGAGCTACAAAAGGCCTGCCAAGGGGAGCGTGGGACTGCCCAAATGTTGCTTGTGTGACACCTTTCCTTTCAGCAACCCCATGGCCCAAATCTGCTTTTGCTTCTCCTCCTAGGGTTAGGGTTGAGAAAACCACAATACCCTGAGCTCCATGGACACTGACGCTACATATGGCATGCTAAGGGGAGCGCATGAGTGGCCCAAATTTGCTCTCGTGACAGTTTTCTTCTTGGCTATGTTGTGGTACAAGACTGGTTTTGCTCCTTCACTTAGGGTTAGGGTTGAGAAAAGCACAAAGCCTGGAACTCCAGTGACACTGATGCTACAAAAAGCATGCAAAGCAGAGAGAGCTATTGCCCCAACGTTGATCTAAAGTTGATTTTGCTGAGCACATAAAATATTAAATAATAGAATGAGAAAGAGCCTGAAACCTTTTGTTGGACAGTAAACAATATTTAAAAAATAATTCAGCCCTGGCTTTTGAACTTAGAGTACTTCTTTCATGATAACATAATATTCCATCAATAGGAATAGAGCAGATAGATAAATGGAATCTTTTCAGGTTGCTCAAATAACAGTTCTTATCAAAATGCAATCTGACCTAGTGAAACATTTGCAATACAGAGGAAGTTCACACATACCAAAAAAATGACCTTAAATGAGAGTTTTTTTACCACTGGGCAGGGAAGTGCTAATTACAATGTTTTTCCTAACTAAACAAATCCTTCTTATTTTATTGCAGATAATACATATTAAACCTAGAGCAGAGTCTAAGATTTGTAGGAAGATAAACTTAGTAGTACTTACAAAAACAAGGGAACAGAGAAAGTCTGACGATACAGGAATGAAACTGGGATGCTTCTTTTTTCATTATGTACTCCTGAAGGTCAATATAGGAGAAACGTATCCCACAGTTTTCAGTTAAGCTCCTGGTTTCCCTCTCCTATCCATAACACTTGGGCAATTTAATTTGTCATAGCAGGGCTCTAGAAGTGATCCTTGAAAATGTGGCATGCTAGTTTGCTCATACTGAGCTTGTTTCAGCATTTTTGAAAAAATATTTCTGTCTCACTAAGTGCCAAGAAGGGTCAATTTTAATTCAGTGGATAATTTAAGGTTCACTGAAGAGCAGTTTGAAGAGATGCATCTTTTGCTTAGGAAAGATTTTATGTGTGCTTGTCAGAGAAAGTAAAATTAAGGAAGTAAGCAATGGCACTATCTGTCTCAATTCTTGTGCAGGACTAATTCTGTCTGTTAAGTTACATTATTGCTCAACAGAAAGAAAAATTTCTGTCAATCATTAGGGTTCAACCTGAATGCTGAAAGAAGAATTTCTGAGTAGACAGAAATAAGGAATAAAGAAACAGATATTTTCTGAGTAAACTAACTAATATGAACAGGCTACTTGGAAATGTCCTAGTTTTCAATCCTAATTTACAACAACTTGAAAAAATAAGTTTTCAGTGATTTGAACTAATTATTTTTAAATGGTGAGATTGTGATTGCTATGATTGTTCAACCCTATAACATTAGCTTAACGAAATTTACTTTTTTATTTCTTATTTCATAGAAATACTGTACTTAAGAACTCTATATCCATTGAAATAACTTATTCGTGTACTTGCATCTGATGTACAAATAAAAGCACACACACAATAATTTATATTAATGAGGATTTATGCTTTTAGCTATGAAAATAAAATCTCTTTGTATGGACTGAAAACTTATGACTACTAAGTAAACTTTAATTGACAACCAGTATTTTCATTTTTTTTCTACATGTAACGTTTGGCTTTGTAGAGCAATAGAAAGTCATATATCACATGCTGAAATTGGGAAATATTTAGTTAAACCACTTAAAAAAAACCTTAAATACATATCAGCTCTTTCACAAAAAAAACCCAAAACAACCCAAAACCAAAAAAAAACCCCAAAACCATACAAACAAAAAACTCCAAATTAACAAAAAAACCCTAAACCAAAACAAAAAACCTAATCCCACACAACTATGTCATTCAAAATAAATGAGATATTGTTGGGAACTCAGGTGCTATTCTGTACAATTTTTTCCTGTGGAGTTGCAAAAAGGCATGCAGAAATAGAATCTGACAATTTTTCTATTTAGGAAGTTTCTAAATGTCTTCTTCTACCTTCTTCTAGTCTGCCTTCTACCTTTGATAGCACAGTGACTTAGATGTGAATTAACCCTGGTTTATCTTGCTGTGTCATATAAACATGTATATACTCTTGCTCCCATGTGCATATACATTTCTGTTTGTTTTTCTACAAACTCTCTTTAGCCATCTAGTAATCTTATTCAGTTCTTTCCAATTCTCATTGAAGTTTTGTTACTTGTTTTTAGAAGTTTTCATGGAAATATCCTTAAAATCTGGGAAAATTCTTGGTCACCAGGAATCCAGAGAGACCAGAGGTGGGTCTTATAACCCTGCAACTATACTATAGATTTCTGATTATTTTCAGTCTCCCATGTGCACTACTAGCTTGTAAACAGTTCATAATTATAAAACAGGGTTAGCAGGAGACCAGGAAGATGTTACAGTTAAATCAGAATTCCCATTCACATGCTGATCCACATGCATTGCTTTGCAGAGGAGGTTTCTTTGGAGCTGCAAAGCAAGTTCTCTGGCTACCTTCTAGGACACTTTCCCTTGTTGAGTATGCAGGAAACATTTTCCTGTTCATCAGAAGAATGAAGCAAACCCAATTAGATTTGTTCTCAGTCTGGGAGGAGGAAATTCACTTTGAAAATGATTTAAATGTCTTGCCTGGGGAGGGCCTTTTGCCACTTTGAGTTCAATAGTTCAATTTGACAAAGCTGTCTGCCAGATTTCTAATGTGTAATAGGTAGGTGTAAGGGATGAAAATGAGGTGGTGTTTTCAGATTTATATTAACTGAACTTTTATATTTAGTTTGCTGTATGTTTTTGTTCTACTATTATCAGAAAAACCTGCTATGAAGGGCAATTCTGGTAAAGAGGCTTATGTCTACATTAGTCTGCAGTTATGCAGATTTGAAGGACACCTGACCGAAGACCTGATGCTTCACAGGTGTTTTGGGACTTTTCCCTTTTGACGTGCTTTAGTCTGATCGTACGGACTGAATGCTTTTCCTCGTGTTTCTGTATTTCCATCACAGGCAGAGGCAGACAGCATTCAGAACCGCTTTATGTTCAGACAGAAATTTTTTGTTTAAGTCCATTCACTATGTTCCCATGCAACATGCCAGTTGAGACTAACAAGCAGTACCCAAAGAAAAAGAAAGTATAATCATAGAATCATAGAATAGTTTGGGTTGGAAGGGACCTTTAGAGGTCATCTAGTCCAACACTTATGTATATTCAGGTTCTTCAGCTGGTCATGAACCTGATCTAGTCTTACAGAACTTTGCTTCCTCAGTTCCCATCCTGCTGTCCATCCTCTTGAGAGGTGTGGAAAGAGGTTACTATTTAAGATTGAGGCAAAAAAGCTTACCTCAGCCTTCTTGTTTGCAGTTTGTCAGTCTTGGTGATCTGATGGGCTATACTTACTTTGATGTTCCTTTTCTATCTGACATACCTATAGAAGCCCTTCTTATTACTCTTTGCATCCCTTGCCAAGTTGAGGTCTGTCCACATCTTGGCCTTCCTGACCTCATCCCTACATAACCAGGCAGCATTCCTATACTATTCCCAGAATAATTATCCTTGCTTTCACTGTCTGTGTATTTCCTTCTTGTCCTTTGATTTGACCATCAAGTCTCAACTCATCTGTGCCAGTCTCTTGCTTTTCTTGTCTAATTTCTTATAGCTGAGGATCCAGAACTTTTGCACTCTATGGAAAGCGTCATTGAAGATCTGCCAGCTCTGTTCTGCTCCCTTATCCTGAAGACAATTTCCCATTAGTTCCTATTCACTAGCTCCTTGAACATCTGGAAGTTTGCTTTCCTAAAATTCAGGGTGGTGAATTTGCTGCTCACATTGCCTGTGTCCCACAGGACTGCATGACCACTGTGGCCCAGGCTGACTCCAGTCTTGTGAGTGAGCCCCAGTTATCTCACATATGTGCCTGTATTGCATCCCCTCTGGTAAGGCTGTCTTTTGCCTGGCTTAAGAAGTTATCCTCCATGCTTTCCCAGAGTCTCCTGGACTGCTTACAGTTCATTGTTCTACTTTCCCAGCAGATGTCGGGGTGGTTGAAGCCCCCCTGGAGGACAAGAGCCTGTAAGCATGATGCCTCCTGTAGCTGGAGCAAGAAGGCTTCAGCAGTAGAGTCCCATTGACAGAGACCAACCACAAGGTTCCCTTTGTTGCCTTTTCTCAAATTCTTACCCACAAGCTTTCAACCTGCTCAGAGACCTCAGGGACAGCTCTTCACACCATATCCATTTCTTGATGTAGAGGGCAACTGCTCCACGCTTCTTTCTTCTTCTGTCTCCTCTGAACAGCCTGTAGCTGTTGGTAGCCACATTCCTGTCATGGAATCCATCTCACCAAGTTTCAGTAGGGGAGACTAGATTGTAGGTAGTACAAGAACAGGTAGCATGTTGTGGGAGCTATGAAATTAGATAAAATTAGGTTTTGTATGGTAAATGTCCTGATAACTTTGGTCAAGCTAAGCTTACATTCTCTTAACCTTCTGGCATAGTGCTGTAATCCTCTGGAAGAAAAGCTGGGAGTGATAATATTTGGCATCACTATATTTGGAATCGTTTAGGCTGTAAAAGACCTTTAAGATCATTGAGTCCAACCATCTGCCTCCTTTCACATCCTGAAATTCCTTGCAGTTTCAAAGAAAGAATAATTTTACTTGTGGGTTTTGTGTCAGTTTTGTTGGGTTTTGGTTTGGCGGTTTTTGTTTGCTTGGGTTTTTTGTTGGTTTTGTTTTGTTGGTTTTTTTTTTTTGTTTGTTTTGTTTTTTTTTTAAATTGTCTTCTAGAATATGAAGATATGAGAATTTAAGGAATTGACTAAGAATGCATCCTGAGGTGAAGCAAATGACTCCTCCACTTGTAGTGTAATTTCCATGAAAACTCCAGTGAGGAATGGGAGGTAAGAAGCACACCTCCTTAGTATTCCTACTTTTTATGAAGATGGTTTCATATTTTTTTGGAGCTGGCACTTTTTGATGTCTAATTATCTGGGTATGGTGTGGAGGATTGTACCTAGCAGTAAGTGGAATTACACCAGACTTGTAATGTCTGAGGCTGAAGTCTTCCATTGCAATAGTCATGTTCCATCACGAATGTTGCTATGAATTCCAGAACACATCAGATAATTCCTTGCTTCTCTGACAACTTGAATCATTGTCTTCAGTATTTACCTATCATTCACTTAATTCCACAGTTCTTTAGAGAAATGCAGTCTCTGAGATATGTTCTCAGTTTGATCAAAATTAAATGGAAAATATATAGACCAAATTTACAGTCAGACTGCACCAGTTATTTGTCTCAAGTGCCAATGACTTATTTGTAAATTAATCTGAGACTGCAGAGGTTTAGGTAGCAGAAATACCAGATGCAGCTGTAGTATGAAAGGCGAGATAGAAACAGCAACAATAACAGCAACAATAACAAGCCAAATACTGTTATGGTAAAGCACCATGAAGTTGAAAGAGCACAGGCAAACACAGCGCTTTCCACTAACAGCAGAAATGAGAGATGTTGAACTGAATGCTTATACATGATGAAAGTCTTGATATGGCAGCAGTATGGGAGCTGCGAGGGACAAAGCAGTCAGACATGATGTGGAGAGGTGTCTTGTAAGACTGGAGATTAGGCTGATGACAGTGAAGGGTCTTTATCCATTTGTTGCAACAAAAATTGGAGTAAGGCTTATCAAAATATCTGTGTACAAAAAGGTATCTTGAGAACTGGAGGAAATATTAACTGAGCATTTGCATGTCATTGGTTACACAATCTAGTCAGTAATATTTATTCTCATTTTACTCTTATTTAGTTCTTTTTTTTTCTCTGATTAAAGCAATCTACCTTGTAGTCCCACCCTATTAATGGGTTAGCAATAGCAGAGCTGCCTCTCATGGGAGGATGAACCAAGAATCGGGCAAGGACAACCATGGCACAAGCAGGGTATATGAAATTACTGACCAGAACAAAATCTAGCAAGACTGGTGTGGTAATAGGAAAAGGTCCATACATAGCCCTAGACAAGTGAGATAATAAGTCATGTTTAGGGTCCAGCCAGGAAAACCTGGGGATGAGTCTGGAAATCTGGCTATAGTGAAGGACTGAGTGCTGTCCAGAAGGCAGGCCAGGGACTGGCCCTGCTGCAGCATCTCTGGTGCAGGGATTGGCAGACCTGGGCTGGGCTGAAATGTGGTCCTGGGCTGCAGAGAGGGGGAGTGAAGATGCTGGGGGTCTGCACAGGGACGGAAAGGGATGGTAGCACCCTCAGAGTCCTGACAGACTAATTAAATATCGCTTAACTCCATTGAAAATTATTTTGATTGTCTCTAAACTATTCTCAGTGCTTATTCTCTGAATGTGTCTAGCTGCAAAAGTGATTACACTTTTTTACAATGAATGGAGAAGAATTGATACCAAACATTTGATCAAAACTTTCTTGAGCTTTGAAGAAAGTTACACATGGCTCCAAGTCCTGTATTTAAGAGCACTCTCCTTTGTGATTAGACTATAAAATATTTCTAATTATATTTCTATAATTTTATGGTTAGTAACATAACTCCATTTTGAAATGGGTTTTTAAAGTGGAATAATCACTTATAAAATCCAGCTGTTCCTGCTAATGAATTGCTGTAATACTATGTGCACCACAAAAGGAGCTTAGTCTGTATTCCTTTCCAGGGGCTGGATCCTATGTCACGATAATTTCAGTGTTTGATTTTGAAAAATTTAATTGTACATTAAGAAAATCTCTAGAACAGGAAAACAATATAGACAACACTGGGTGTCTAATATAACCAGATAGGTTCATCACCCTCCACTTAACTTGCCATTTCCCCACTTGCCAGCTTCTGAGCTATCATTCTGACCAAGGAAGAGGAGGTACTGTGCATGAGCTTGCTGAGATGCAGTGCCAGTATTTAGAAAGGGACAGGGAATTCTTTATCTGAATTCAATCTCTTTAAGTCCAGAAGTAGTTCAGCTTCCTTTTCTTCAAGTGCTAAACACTAGAAATAACTGTTTGAATAGGTAATTTCTTGTTTGATTAATTTATCCCTTGTCCCTTCAACCAGGTAGATTTTTTGTGGATTGTTCTGGCTTTGTATAACATTAATTTTAATGTGTTTATGCTTCACTTTGCAAATATGAAATAAAATACTTTGTGTGATAGACAAACACCAGAATTTCATATTTTCCAATTTATGCAATGCTTCTCATTTTAACAGAGGCACTTCACAGAATTTCTGGGTCATACAGAAGCAAAACCACTTTTACCATTAATAAGGATGAGACTGTAAATTACACTTTCATATTTAAAAAGTTAGCAACCAAGCAAAATACAGAAGGAAACAAGGTGTGGAGGAACAAAGCATATAAATTGTGATGTCTCCTTTTGGAAGAAATATGGAGAATAAAAAAATTCTTGTGTTGCCATCAAAAAGGAGGAAAGACTTTTTTTATCCCCTCCTCTATGTATGGATACATTTACTTACAGCCCTATTGCATAGTCAGAAGACTCTTCTTGTGCTTGGAGGATAAAATTGCCCAAACAAGGTTTTGTTCTAAAGGTGGAACTTTTACAAAATATACAGACTAAAAGGAGGGGGACATAAGTCAGCATAAGGGAATAAACTAATTATGGCTGACTGGATCTTGAATATTTATAATGCAGCCAGTAGCAGCTCCCTTTGGGCTCCTTGTTTACCAAGTCTGTTGAATTTATATGCCCTGACAGGACACATAGTTCTGAAAAGAGCTATGTGCATAACATCAGATATGGCTGGAATACTTACAGGCTGTAAGGCTTCATTCACTAAGGCTGTGTCTTTCTTAAAGCATACAAATTTGGAGTAACTGAAGTGCGGAAAGTGTTTATAATGGATCTCTAGAAAGGAAAATGTAGGAAGCTGAAAAATGGGACCTAATATTTTGGCAGAAAGGTTGATCTTTGTTCCCCCGATTATGTCAGGTTTTTGCCTCGAAACCATTTCACTAAGCAAGGCACTAATCCCAACAGCCTGTCAAACCTCACATCACATTTCTGTCACTTTCCTTCATCACTGGAACATGATGCAGAAAGCAGCATTTTGTCTTTGAGGGTCAGTACAAAAGCAGGGCTTGCATCAACGGCAGAATTGATGGCAGAAACAGACTGAAATGAGACTCTGCCCTGGTGTGGGATCAAGCACTGCACACCTTCCAACAGGATTTATGAACGATTGTCCATCCAGCTGGTAAGTGAAATCTTTTTTTCCCCACTCCCCTACTATCTATACAGTAAACTGCCAACAAATCTTCCTGTGTGGCCTTTTAAAAGTAAGGAAGACCAAGCAGGGGAAAATGTGTTTAAAAATAACCTTTGAAAAAGAATACCTTTGAAAAATGTAGTTACACAACAGATTCAATTGATATGAGATTGTGCTGTCAAAAAGCTTTTTCATCCAGAGCTTCTTCAAATACACCCTGACACTGAGCCAAGTGGAAGGCATAGGCATCTGAAATGGGAGCAAAATCATATGTTAAAAAAATCATGGAGGGCCTGTGCTGATCTAAAATTCTGGGGTGAAGGTTGTATTTTGGAGGGTTTGGCTCATTACACATCCCAGGCCTCATCTGCATGCTGGCTAATGAGGATGTCCTAATTGCAAGACCTTTGATTGACAGCTATGAGGAAGTGAATGGCACTCCAGCCCGTGTTGCACATGTGATGAGTTAAATAGAAAGGAATTAGAGCTTCTTCTTTCTTCTCCTTCATCTCCTCCTCCGTCTGGCCCAGTGGGTGAATGGGGGTCCTTGCAAAGGCGGATGATCTACTCTAGATCTGCAGAGTGAGCTTGTGATGGGCAGATATAGGAACTGCTAACAGGCATAGAGTGGTGGCAAACAGCATCTCTCTAAGGGCAGAGAAAGAGTGAAGAGGGGCTCTGGGGAGTAATCATCTGGCTGGTGGGCTTTGAGGCGGCACAGTATTGTGTCATTGCTGGTCAGATGCTGCAGCACTGTAGCTGTGTGGGTGACAGAACCAGGGGCAGACTGCACACAACACACGTTTTTATTGTGTGTGTTTTACACTCGATGATACTGTACTGTATTTGTACATATGCCCTTGGAAATGTGATTTTTCCCAAACAGCTTTCAGAAAGAATGTTCTGTCATTTGAGATTTTTTTATTTTTGCCAGCAGTTACCAAAAGTCCTTCATCTGAAACAAACAATACTCTGTCCTTCGTGGGTTTAAACAGGAGTGAAGCCATGAGATTTTAAACTGGTTTTATTTTAATGATGTTTAAAATGAGGACAAAGGTGTAAAATCTGACAAAAACATCACTTATGTTACCAGTATTGTAAAAGTAGCCTGCAAGTTCCTGTTCTTAGAAGAAAGTTCGTGAAACATATTGGCAAAGCAGGAAATATTTTACCACTTCACGTTGTTTAAAAGTCTGTCCATTCCTTTCTGATTCATCAATGAACTGGGCTACCTGATAGCCTACGGCTCAGGTCCACTCAGCACATTAAAATCTCCTATGAATGGTGGGGAGAAAAATGAGTGAAGAAAAGATGACAGACATTGCTAAAACTAGTCCTTAAGAGAGAAGAATGGGTGCCCAAAACAGGTATGTTGTGCAAGATTTTTGGCATTAGCATATTTCCTTTATGGTTTATTGATGTCATATATCACATTTAAAATCTACTAAGCACACAATGTGAAATAGTTTACATCCAATATAAAATCAGACCAACAGATTTAGAGAAGCATGCTGGAAGAGGAAATGACACTGGGCCTCTGTGTATTAGCTGTGTGGAGTGCTGCATGCTTCTCAGATCATCCTGACATTTCTGTGACAGCATTAACCTGCTACCTATGGCTGAGGATGTATCTCAAATGGTCATTAAACCTAACTCTTCACAGAAAAAAAAAATTAGATTGTAATTTCCAGTTAAAAAAAAGAAAATTAAAATCTTAATTTTTCTTTCTTTTTTTTTTTAAGGACATACATAAAAAACGTAAAGCAATGAAAAGCAGAATCATAATCATTGCTCATTGTATATATCTCGACAGCAGTAAAGAGAAAAGCAACGCATGTCTTCCTAATGCGAGAAGTAGAATTATCAAAGACATGCTATTTCAGATTACTGATGTTGTACAATGGACCAACAGAGAAACCCTTCTGCATTTCACTGGAAGTGGAAGGAGGTTAGCACTTCTCATGAGTGGGTGTGGAATCCCATAGCCATCCAGCACCTAGTTTTTTCTCTCCCAAATTATATTTTCCTGCATTGAAATAGAGAACAACATGCTGTAATCCAGTTAGACTATAAGGTATTGTAGGTGGCAATGATCCTATGGATTCCAATTCAGAGACCTACGTGGGTAGAACTGTTACCACCTGAAGCCTCAGTTCTGGTTGATAGCTGGTAGTAGAGAGGCAGCACACTGATTTGCAGTATTAGCAGAAGGCTCAACTATTATGGAAATAGAATATAGCCCATAGTTTCACTCAAGAAGTGTTGGACATTTCCAGGTTTAGAAGAGATAGCTTGTATCATTTGCTTATACTGGTTGGTTTGTCAGCCTTGGTCTCCAAAAATTTTTAGTCTGTCACCAGTGCATAAAAATGACAAAAATATTTATTTACTGACACAATTAATTTCAAATACTGCCACATTTTGTCTGCTGGTGTTATAATAATAAATCTGTTATTCTACTCAAGATATCCCTTGTCCAAAAGAACAGTGACATTATATTTCACTGGCTATTCCAGCAGAAAATATCAGGCAGAGCATGTGGATTTGTTATGCTTTCTGAAATATGTTAACTATAGCTGCATTCTGGATTTCATTCCACACACTACACAGGCAAGCTCTAGTATGCTTTTCAGAGAAAACAAAGCAGACGATTGCTCGCTTCTGAACTACAAAGTATGAATGCAGTGCTTATTTTCGCTCTCATTTTGCATCCCAGGAGTACAAGGAAACTCTTCAATTCATTGCTGAAGTATGCTAGATGTTTGTTTACTTTGATCAGATGAAAGGATGATATTTCAAAAGTGTGTACCCATGTATTCCAATTTTGTAGAGTTTCTGACGCTGAAAGACTCTGTGTTGGCTTTGGGGATAAAGTAAACCATACGCTTTCGGCTTGGCTGTTTATCATTCATGCAGTCTCCCAGTGTTAGAATTCCCTGAACCAACTAAGTGTTTATAGCTGCTTATTTAAGACTGCTTTTCACAGTTCTCAATATAGCATAAGAATATGTTATGGTTGTGACTACTCTAATACTTTAGTTCCTGAATCTTATTATGGGGTGAATGTTTCAAATGTTTTTTTTCTTTCATCTTCTTCAGCTGTGTCAGTAGTAATTTCCAGTTTATTTTCTAGGGGGTATTAGATGACCTACTGAGATAAGACACAGTGAAGTTAATTCTCATTCTAAACGCAATGTATTTTGAAATCAGTTTCAGTGTTTTTATATGGAGAAAAAGCAGAAGCATAGCAATACCAGACACTTTTAAAATGCAAAAGTTCATGTAAAAATTTCAAAACACATCCTTACATTTAGACACAAAATATCTGTCTGAGAAACTAAATCACCCAAATACATAAGAAGGGCAAAACCAGCTATGTAATTAGTGTAAGAAACTGTGGCAATATTTCAAGGTCAAGTGTATTGCATTTTGTAAATCTATCATACTTCATAAAAGTTGCACTTTTGCTTTGTCTGTTTACTTCTCAGTCTGTGTTTATTGTGTTGAATAGCTCATGAATATTCAAGAAAATGGGGCTTGACAATTGTGAAGAAAGTTATAGCAAGAAGGTACCTTTTACCTTCTGTGGCACAGCTGTACTCTTACCAAATCATACAACATATCATAGAATGGTTTGAGTAGGAAGAGACCCTTAAAAATAATCAAATTCCAACTGCCATGCCATGGGCAGGGACATCGTGCTCTAGATCAGGTTACTCAGTCTCCCATCCAATTGGGCCTTGAACACTTCCATAGACGGGGTGTTCACAACTTCTCTGAACAACCTGTTCCAGTGCCTCACCACATTCACAGTAAATAATTTCTTCTTTATATTGTTATGGATCAAGTTGGAGCTTCAGAAAAGCCCTGCCTAAGGTTAAGATTTTTGGCAGCAGCTTGAATTTAGGTGCCCCACACCTAAGCTCGTTCCAGCTGTCAAGTTCTAAGCATGGCAGATCAGGTCTAGTATAAAATGAGTTATTTATTGAATAGACAGGAAATATCAGAAAGAGGCCTTAAACAGAGTTACTTACTCCACAGTACAAAACACAGGAACTACTAGCAGATTACATAAAACAGTGCATGACGTTACCAAGGTACCTAATATAGCTAACAAAGGAATAGTATAGATTAGAAGTCAATGTAATTTACCACTGAAATGATGATAGTGTACACAGAGTCCTTTAACTCAACCCTCGAAGGAATAACCACAACATTGGTGTCCCAAGAGACCCTCGCACATTTCCAGGGAATGTGCAGAAGATTTCTGCTTTGCGAAAGTTTGGTGTAGCTTTCATAGTTTGTAAAGTGAAGTGTCTGTCAGTCAGAAATTCTATCTTATCTTTCCACATCTGCTTCCACAGCAAGATGTTTACTGTCAGCTGAAAGCATCAGTACCATAGCACAGAAATAACTCACTACAAGACAAATTGTCTTGATTGAGTTATTTCACCAAGGCTCATGCAAGGTTCATGTGAGAGTGAGATGCCCTGAGTTATTTCATCAGCTAACAAGAAACAGAGAAGCTTTCCTGTGGGGGAGTGAGATGCCCTGCTACATATATCTAATCTAAACCTACCTTCTTTTGGTTTAAAGCCATCCCCCCTTGTTTTGTCACTAATGCCCTTGCAAAGAAGTCCCTTTCCAGCTTTTTTGCAGGCCTTTTTAGAGTACTGAAACCCTACTATAGGTCTCCTGGATCCTTCTCTTCTCCAAGCTGAACAGCCCCAAGTCTCTCAGCCTGTCTTTACTAGAGAGGTACTCCAGCTCTCTGATCATCTTTGTGACCTCCTCTGGACCTGTTCCAACAGGTTCATGTCTTTCTTGTGCTGAGAACACCAGACCTGGACACAGCGCTCCAGGTGGGTTCTCATGAGGGCAGAGCAGAGGGGCAGAATCACCTCCCTTGACCTGGTGGCTGCTCCTCTTTTGATGCAGCCCAGGATGCTTTTGGCCTTCTGGGTTGTGAGTGCACATTGCTGGCTCATGTTTCGCTTCTCGTCCACCAACAACCCCAAGTTCTTCTCCTCAAGGATGCACTCAATCCATTCTCCAGACAGCCTGTACTTGTGCTTGGCATTGCCCCATCCCCATGCAAGACCTTGCACCTGGCCTTGTTGAAATTAATGAGGTTTTCATAGTCCCAACTCTCAGGTCTGTCCAGGTCTCTCTGGATGTTCTCCCTTCCCTCCAGGTGGTCAACCACATCACACAGTTTGAGGTGGTCAGCGAATTGCTGATCCCACTGTCCATGTCACTGACAAAGGTGTCAAACAGCATCAGTACCAATCTCTGAGAGATGCCAGCCATCACTGCTCTCCACTTGGACATTGAGTCAGTGACCACAACACCTTGAGTGCAACCATCCAGCCAATTCTTTGTCCATCTGTTGAATCTATGTCTCTCCAGTTAGAGACAAAGATGTTTGACACTGAGGAACAGTGTCAAATGATTTGCATAAATCTTAGATGAGCTTTAACTAAAAACAAAACGTCCCCATCCCCACTTTTTTATAGTTTAAAACCCAATCTCATAGGTGCTTGTAAGCAAGACACTTTTTTCCTTAATCCACATGTTTTCAGTTGAAGAAATACCATAACAGGTACATGTCATGGCACAAGAAGAGAATTATAACTTGGTATCATACAGGAGCTGCAGTCAGTAAATAAATTCATTCTCTCCTATGTTTTATATTGTCTGTTCAGACATGTGGTTAGATTGCTTGTCATAGCCCTACATATCCGCTTGTCATCTGTTTTCTGTGTTACCAACATTGCCTGGATTGGTTTTTGTTTTGCTGTTTAAACATCATGTTTAGGCACACTGTAGTTACTTCTCATTTGGTTACATGCTGTTGCATACTTGGAAGAGTCAAGTCTTACATAAAATCATTGGGAAATCAGAATATGTCACAAAAAAACCTCTTTCTGTTCCAATGAGAATGCTGTGCTGTACTGTTTTAGTGAAAATTCCTGAAGCATGAACATGTTGCTATTCAGACTGAATTTTCTCAAAATCCATGCTGTGACAGAAGAGGCTGTAACTGAGCTGTGTTTTTTTTTGTTTGCAATATTTTAAAGATTTTTTTTTAAAGTCTCTGACATCTGTACACCTCCTGTCATGATAACTGAAGTACACACTCAACTGGTAATTAGTAAGAATGCTAGGTAACCATCTGGCAAGAATATTTCTAGGTTTTATGTCTATATAAAATAAATCAAGAGTATCTGCAAAAAGCAGTGTGGAAGGAAGAAGAGCAGAAGATTTACTGGTTCAAATAAGCTGAGTAGAGGGTGTGAGTGAGCCATAAGACAGAACATACTGAGTTCAGTCCAAAGGTGAAGCTCTGTTAGCGGGTGGGAGCAGAAGCACAAGGACAGTATCTAAAAGATGGCAGACACGGAAGGATCTTTCCCTTAGTCCACTTGCTTCTGGCAAAACTGAGTGTCACTACCTCACTAAAGGAGTGCTTTATGGTAGTTGGGTAAAGTGTCTTTCTGATAGTCACAGGGAAATTCTGTTCGATTCCTTCCCAGCACCAAAGCTATGGGTGATGCTTCAGCATTTACCCGGACCTGCAGCCTTCATTGCTATTCCTACCCACAGGTAGTGACCAGAATCAAATAGAATTATTTGACTGATATTAGGACAGGCTTTTTAGGCTAGTACTGTAATAGTCAAAGAAATTCTATGTGCAGCTCTTTTCCTCGTTCTTCAGAACCTAACTGAATTATGGATCTTTGAGGAGATATTTTAAGGGTTTTATACAGTGTGTACTGTTGGCATTGAAGTGGCTTTAATGTGGAGAAAAGCTTTAAAGATTTTTCTGATTTTTTAAGTAAAACAGAATCCAGCAGCTCTTTGTCAGGATAATTACATGGAGAAGGTTTGTCTGAAGTGTGTTTCAGAGAAATAAAATACTCCTCAGATAACACTTTATGGTCTGCAGTTTTGGCACTTTTAGCTTCTCTGAGTGAGATGCTTTAACCAGAAATAGGCTTATGTAAACCCGGTGCTTGACAGATCCCATTTTTAATACATAGAAATAAATTATTGTCTTTAATGTTTAAGATCACAAAAAAATATGAGCATTACTTGAAAAAGTAGTCTTACGGACCTTCCTTTTCTTAAGAGAATAAATTTGGCCAGATTTTACTGAGCATTGTTATAAAATTTTGATGACCCATGGAACTTTAAGGGAGCAGGGAAACAACTGAAATGACTGATACCACCATTAGACATTTATTTGACTTGGGATAAGAAATTAGATGAAGTAAAATTAGGTCTTTCTTTTAATAATACCCAAGAGGCAATGCTCAGGACATAACTAAGCTACACTAGAGAAGAGGATGCCTGTTAGAGCACATGAATGCAAGAGTCCAAAAATTGTTCAAAAGAAAAAAATTATATTTTGACTACTAAAGGCAAAAGTATTTATGCAACATTATCAAGAAAATTTGAATATTATTGCTTTTTACATAGTGAAAATGTGAATGAATGTTACAAACAAAAACTGTAGCCATGGTGTTTCATAAATGAAAGAAAAAAAAATTAATTATTTTTATTTTCTCTTAAGAAAACATCAGCCTTAAACATGTGCTGTTAACTCATTTCAGCTCTGGCCTGCTACAGTTAGAGTTTCTGCACATCTTGTTGTGCATCCTAATGGCTGAGNGTCATCTGTTTTCTGTGTTACCAACATTGCCTGGATTGGTTTTTGTTTTGCTGTTTAAACATCATGTTTAGGCACACTGTAGTTACTTCTCATTTGGTTACATGCTGTTGCATACTTGGAAGAGTCAAGTCTTACATAAAATCATTGGGAAATCAGAATATGTCACAAAAAAACCTCTTTCTGTTCCAATGAGAATGCTGTGCTGTACTGTTTTAGTGAAAATTCCTGAAGCATGAACATGTTGCTATTCAGACTGAATTTTCTCAAAATCCATGCTGTGACAGAAGAGGCTGTAACTGAGCTGTGTTTTTTTTTGTTTGCAATATTTTAAAGATTTTTTTTTAAAGTCTCTGACATCTGTACACCTCCTGTCATGATAACTGAAGTACACACTCAACTGGTAATTAGTAAGAATGCTAGGTAACCATCTGGCAAGAATATTTCTAGGTTTTATGTCTATATAAAATAAATCAAGAGTATCTGCAAAAAGCAGTGTGGAAGGAAGAAGAGCAGAAGATTTACTGGTTCAAATAAGCTGAGTAGAGGGTGTGAGTGAGCCATAAGACAGAACATACTGAGTTCAGTCCAAAGGTGAAGCTCTGTTAGCGGGTGGGAGCAGAAGCACAAGGACAGTATCTAAAAGATGGCAGACACGGAAGGATCTTTCCCTTAGTCCACTTGCTTCTGGCAAAACTGAGTGTCACTACCTCACTAAAGGAGTGCTTTATGGTAGTTGGGTAAAGTGTCTTTCTGATAGTCACAGGGAAATTCTGTTCGATTCCTTCCCAGCACCAAAGCTATGGGTGATGCTTCAGCATTTACCCGGACCTGCAGCCTTCATTGCTATTCCTACCCACAGGTAGTGACCAGAATCAAATAGAATTATTTGACTGATATTAGGACAGGCTTTTTAGGCTAGTACTGTAATAGTCAAAGAAATTCTATGTGCAGCTCTTTTCCTCGTTCTTCAGAACCTAACTGAATTATGGATCTTTGAGGAGATATTTTAAGGGTTTTATACAGTGTGTACTGTTGGCATTGAAGTGGCTTTAATGTGGAGAAAAGCTTTAAAGATTTTTCTGATTTTTTAAGTAAAACAGAATCCAGCAGCTCTTTGTCAGGATAATTACATGGAGAAGGTTTGTCTGAAGTGTGTTTCAGAGAAATAAAATACTCCTCAGATAACACTTTATGGTCTGCAGTTTTGGCACTTTTAGCTTCTCTGAGTGAGATGCTTTAACCAGAAATAGGCTTATGTAAACCCGGTGCTTGACAGATCCCATTTTTAATACATAGAAATAAATTATTGTCTTTAATGTTTAAGATCACAAAAAAATATGAGCATTACTTGAAAAAGTAGTCTTACGGACCTTCCTTTTCTTAAGAGAATAAATTTGGCCAGATTTTACTGAGCATTGTTATAAAATTTTGATGACCCATGGAACTTTAAGGGAGCAGGGAAACAACTGAAATGACTGATACCACCATTAGACATTTATTTGACTTGGGATAAGAAATTAGATGAAGTAAAATTAGGTCTTTCTTTTAATAATACCCAAGAGGCAATGCTCAGGACATAACTAAGCTACACTAGAGAAGAGGATGCCTGTTAGAGCACATGAATGCAAGAGTCCAAAAATTGTTCAAAAGAAAAAAATTATATTTTGACTACTAAAGGCAAAAGTATTTATGCAACATTATCAAGAAAATTTGAATATTATTGCTTTTTACATAGTGAAAATGTGAATGAATGTTACAAACAAAAACTGTAGCCATGGTGTTTCATAAATGAAAGAAAAAAAAATTAATTATTTTTATTTTCTCTTAAGAAAACATCAGCCTTAAACATGTGCTGTTAACTCATTTCAGCTCTGGCCTGCTACAGTTAGAGTTTCTGCACATCTTGTTGTGCATCCTAATGGCTGAGAAATTGAGATTTAATGAAAAATTGGTGTATATGAATGAAAAACTTCAAGCAGTTTTGGGGGAGGTAGATGCAACTTAATTTTTCTTCTTGTGACATGTATTAAAAGCCATCTAAACCACTATAAGATAGTCTGCTTGTTATTCTGGACATTCAAATGATGAAGAGATTCAGTTGCAAGCAGTTTTGTGCTTAAAAGCAAATTATTCAGTAAGATCAAAATGATATAGTATCTGTCTCCACCCTTCTGCTGATCATGAATCTGGCTTGCCAGAGCTCCTTGATTATTAACTACTACAGTTTTAGATGTAATTTCAAAATACTGCTTTGGTCATTCTAAATGATGAAAATAATTGGAATGTTGCTGAAGTGCTGACTGATAATCCAGACTAGGTTGGCCTTTTGTGTTGGTATTGCTGATCAGGATAGAATTTTTACTGGTAGCTGTTAGGACAACTCCCCTATTTAACACAATATTTTTATATAAAAAATAAAATGTGTGTTGAAGCTAATAACTTCAGTCTCCTTAATGTTAGGCAGATTTGGCAGCAGTTGAGATATGACAGGAAGGGGAAGGTCACCAGAAAGTATCTGAGTAGTATCTGCATCATACTAATGTTGACTGTACTCATCTCCTTCCTCCTCACACCACCACAGACCATTGCTGAGTAATGTAAGGCAGTTATTCCCAGGCTGGGGCACAAACACCTGCCAGTGGTAAACATAAGAGTGATCCAGTTATGTGATGGGTTTCAAAGAGTTGCAGTTAACTGAACCCACATTAGTCCTTTAAATTATACCACTGTGCTAAACCCCCAAGGGAATCAATTAGTGGTTAATTTCTTTTCAAATATGATATTTTAGAAGATGGCATTTGTAAGCAAACATGATACCATTTCATTATACAGCCATTGTATCGCCCAAAATGGCAGGCTTTCTCACTAAATCAGACTGAATTTAGTATCTTGTTCTCAAGCATCAGGAATGAAGCCCTTATTTCAGATCTTGTGATATTTGGATTTCAGGAAAGAGGAACTGAAAGTACTGAGTCATGTGTATACTAATTTTGCTGGCACCCTGCACAGACTACAGTGCTAAAATGTCAGAATTTAGTGGGTCAGTATTTTTAATTAAAAAATAGAGAGAAATTGAGTATTACAAACGTGAGTTTTACTGGGCAGCTTAAGTGTACTTCTTAAGACATAAAGCATAAAAGAGGATAAAAAAATCTAATGTGAAAAACCCTCTTAAGAGACTTAAATCCTCGAATTTTGAAAGGAAATCTTATGACATTGTTAATGTTGACTAGAATATTTATAATATATAAATACTCAGTAAGAAATATGGAATAATATCTGTACCCTCATTGCAGTCTTCCCTTATCTTCTGTTTGTTTGTCATTGTACAGACATGGCTGTGTTGGGCTCACTTATATGAGTCTGGACTACTGCCAGTCTCCTTGGCAGCCTTGCCCTTCTCTCCAAAGCAGCACAGGCTACTTTTCCCAACATCTGTTTGGCTGACAGGTGAGTTCCATTCCTTTCCTCTGTTCCTAACTGGAGGGCTTGGGAAATCATCCCTGTGACTCCTTTTGGACAACCAGAAACCAGGCCAAATATTCCCCTTCTATTTTCTGTGTTCAGATGAATGGTGAATAAAGAAACTAGGTCTTGTTGCAAGGGAAAAACAAATCTAATCCAGTCATGCCTGGATGATGGTACAAGCCAGAAGGTCTCCCAGGATGGGGGAGTCAGGAGTCACAGATTAAAAAATAATTACAGCAAGAGACTCGTGATGCAGGTGTTCTCAGGAACTTTCTCAACTTCTTTTTAGGTATTGGCAGGAACTGCAATTGGTAAGACTAGCAGAGCATAGCCAGTCTTTACAAAATAATTTTCCTTAGCTAAAGCTTCTGGCACTTGAAATGGTAAAAGGGCAGCTGTAGTTTAGCTCACAAAGCTGCTACATTTTAGTCAGAATGCAAGAAAATGTGCAGAGATTTAAAATAAGTAACAGGAATTTAACATTTGGGGACTGGATTATACGAGGCACATAAATCCTCCTTTTTATTGTTCAGCTCAGTGTCTGAGCACTATATATAAATAGGGATGCAACATAGTTTCTTCTGTCCCTGAATGGCTCAGCCCATTGTGCAGGTAATGAGAACAGTGTGGGATATAATTCTGAAACGGCAACAGGGACTGGTGGCTGATGTGATAACAACGAAACTCCCACCTTCCTAGTTACCTTTGCTCATGGGTCTCTAACTCATGGAAAAACTTTGCATCTTCATGTAGTCATGCAATCCTGTGAAATTTCAGAGTCTGGACACAAAGAATATTGCACTGCCTCTCACCCCTCACCTGCCTCCTCATGTATTTGCCCTGTTGCAGACACTGTGGATCTGCTCATGGATCCTGGATCACATGCAGTCAGTCAGTAGAGTTTGGGGCCCATGGGCTGGATATATTTCTAATACGTAGAAAGCATAAAAGGCAGAAAGGTGCCATTAGTTGCATGTGGAGTCAACAGTGGAGCTGTGGGTACAAAATATTTTTCTAGCAAGCCCATTTATATCTCTGCTACAGTTTAAAGCAGCAGGTATTCTTCCATCATATGAGAATGTGTGTACAGTGCCATGCTATAGGACTGGATGCAACACTTTCCTGTGTTTGGAAAGAGAAAATTCTCCTCGGCTTTGGTGCTACACATGCAAACCTTCACACCATGGTTTTTAGCTAGGAGCCTCAGAATCCTGCATAGCACCTGGATTCCAAAACTGTACACTCACCTCCAAAGTCTTCTGAGTCATGCAAAAAACCTATACCGGCCAGGCATGAGGCCCTGAGCACTGGCATGCAATTATCTGTAATAGGAAATTTTATTGTGGTACCTGGCAAAAGTCTGGGCCAGGTGAGCTACCACCTGGCAGTGCCAGGGCCCAGCCTGTGGCACAGGATGAGTTTGGGACCTAGTATGTGCTTAGGGATGTGGACACCATTTCTAGCAGGCTTGGTGTTTCTGGCACAAAACGTCATGGGATCAATTCACTTTGAATTGATAAACATAAAGAGTGAGTTGGTGTATCTTGGTGTTTCGTCTATTGGCTCCTTCGGGCCACTGAATGCAGCCCTCAGTAGCTCCTTACCCCGGGAGCTCTGATCCTGGGCCGGACGGCGGCAGCTGCTCGCTGGTAGAAACAGACGTACCAGTTGCGTTTATATCAGCGTTCCTTTATTCTCCCTCACGGAGGGAAAAGGGAAGAACAACATACGTAGTGGAGAACGTGGCAAGACTGGCCCAGCCCATCTCTCGCCCCGGTCTTTTATGCCCTCTGTCGGTGGAGGGCAAGGCGAGAGACAAGCCAATAGGCAGATGACGGGCCCGTGACACCTGGCCAGTCCTGGGTGAACAGGGGAGGGACAGGTGGAAAAGCAGAGCTGTGAGTGGCCAGGCCACCAGGGTATTTCCGGTGGCCTGCACACTGCTACAAGTTGGCACTTGTCAGTGAGCTCAGCAATCTCTAAACTGGAGATGTCCTTCATACACAAGCAGTTCTCTACTTCTAGAGCAGTCCTGAAAGGGGACTGTGGATGGCCAAGGGAGCTTTCAGTAGGCAGACAAATTTTGCTTCTTCCTATTTGTATGGATAATTTGTCTTAAGACCAGTAATGACAATAGTGTACTTGTTATCATATTCTTTCCTTCCCAAGCAAGCTATTTTTGGAAGGTAATGTGTAGCTCAGACTGATGGACCATGTTGCCACAGTCTGATTTCAGTCAAAGGAATTATCCTTTGTATTCCCACATCCTCTTGTCTTTTTCAGTTCTACCTAACGAGAATGCTCTTGTAGCTAAAGGCAGGAAGAAATTTGTCACGTACACAGCTCTCCCTCCAGCATGCCTCCCCCCTCTCTTCGTCTTGCTCTCTCTCCTTTAATTGGGCTAGAGAGAAAACATTTAGCAATTTCTCTCCCTCTTTCCCCTCATTAGGCTAACGATGACATATTCTGTTTCCAGAGTGTCTGTAGGAGCACAGTACAGCAGCCACTGCTCATTATTAACACTGGAGAAAGAAAAAGCTGGTGGCTTGATCCAGAATTTATGTAGATGCATGTAAATGAGAAGATATTTCCTTGGGATCAGATGTAATACAGAAGTGAAAAATCAATGGGGACAATTTCAGAATCTTGCTTGGTGGTGTTTTCAGCCTCATCTTATCTTATAACCTTGGTGTTTTGAGTGCTGATGTTATCTTATAACCTTATTGTTCCTAATGAAGGTACATTCTTCCTCAGATACAATGATACACACAGGCAAACTTTGGGCTTTTTACATATTTTTTTCAGTGCTTTAAGATTTATTTTGCCTACTTATTTTATTTATTTCATCTATCACTTTTCTAGTTTGTTTTTCTCACTTTTATCTATATACTGACAAACCCATGCGCAATAAATTCAATATTTTTTCCATACACATGAAATTAGAACTGTTCTCTTTCTTTTTATCCAGCCTTCCTACTTTTTGTTTGCTTCCTTTGTTCATTGTCCTTCCTTCCCTCCTGCCTGCCTGCCTTTCTTTCTTCACTTTGGAACAAGGTAGTAATGAGCTCTAATAACATCACTATACTTCAGTTACTGCTGCTAATTGCAATCAAACTTACCACCCACTTTTAACTTCTTTTTATTACCACTTAAACATTCTCAAATCCTAATCACATTACTGACCTATTTGTCTATAAAAAACCAAAAACCAAACTGATAATTAACCTACAAACAGTACAGGTTTCTATACACTAAAGGAAAATTAGTTTTAATTGCAGATTTGAACAAGATAGGCTGAGGTGACAGAAGAAACTGCATTTAATGCAACTGTATTTAAAGCAGAGTGAATGATGTAGAATACAAAATGGATGTATTCAATAGTTATTGCCTGCAACTCATTTAACGGAATTATTAAGAAACAAAAGTTCCTATAAATTTGAATCCTGAATCTTATTGTGTCTGTTGACTTCCATCAGAGGTGTTTAAATACTTTAGGGCACTGATTAGTTAGCAAAGCCTCATATTACGTCTGAGAGCGAGATAAATAATAAGACCTCCATACCAAAGAATAAACTGAAACACAGAGTAAAGTGGCTATTAGAACTTCACAGAATCACAGCTGTATCTAAAATAAACTAAAATTGAGAAAATCTTGGGTGAATATGGAGCTCTGTGTGGGTCATGTGTAGCTTCTCCTTTAGAACAGGATTTGGTTTGATCCCCTCTTGTCTTCTTCCACCCCAAGCCAAAGCCCACAAGCTCTTCTTCTGGCCAGCATCAGTTGGCAGGCTTTGGTGTCCCTGAGGTGTGTCTAACCCTCTGTCCAGAGGTATGACTTCAGAGGGATGCCATGGTAAAGTGCATGTTCACAGAAATTTCAAGAAAATAGAACGTCAGGACCTGATTGTGTTCCTGTGAAATATGTGCAAAACTAAGGATGGTTTAAGTGAAGGATGAGCTGAGCCCAGCGTCCCAAGCCAGCAGAGCTTGCAAGGAAGTCTCTGTGCAGATTCAATCACTGGTCTCTCTGCCAAGACTGTCAACGAAGGTGCCAATTAGTGCCAGTTGTGATGATGATTTTTGTGATGCCAGCACCTGTCCACTATGAACTGGACTGTGACCACCCTCACATTTCCCATTAGACGCTGAGCAGCTGTCAGGTGGTAGCAGAGCTGAATGATGTATTAGCTTCTGTGCACATCAGTAAGTCAGACAGGCTGCATTGTCTCTAAAATGCCTTTCATGTCAAATTATTTTAATCTCTCTTTAATAATGCAACTGACTTTGTTCCTTTGATTTTCGTCTGTTTTCTAGCTCATGGATTATTTATCCATATAATACCAAGTAACATTGTGTGACAAAACAAAACAAATTCAAATGCAAGTATAACAAGAATTTGAGCTGCAGGCACAAAAATCACACTTGCAAAAATGTACTTACACAGCCTTTTAGTGGCAATAAATTATAAACCTATCTGACTTACTGCACAATGTCAACTTGATAAACAGAGACCTGTACAGAGGAGTGCTTGCAGTGGACATGTACAGTTTTAAGGTATGCAGATTTGAATTCTGTGCACCAGTTCAGTTTGGAGAACAAAAGCAGCTTTTTATATGCAAATACAAACCAGGTATGGATGCATACATGTGCTGAGATCCTGATCAGGAGACCATTACACCCAGGGGAATTCATGTTCCACACAGCCAGTGTCCCAAACAGGCACAGACCTGCACTGTGCTGTGCACGCAACATGACCTCTGGGTCTGTGCTGTGCTCTGCACATCCTCTACCCGCAGGACAAGCTGGGTTGGCTGATTGTAATGAAGTAGCCTGTGGGCAGCTGCTACTGGGTCACACCAACTGTACCTCCTTGCCTTTATCTAAAACAGCAGCAACACATTCCCATGTGCGACACTTTTTTTTTTTTTCCTTGACAATGAAAATGATTAATGGAGTTATTTGGTTTTAGGAAAACCTTACAGGAGCTCAAAAGACTGAAATATTGGGTAACCTTTACATAGACAAGATCTGCACAGGATAGTGAGCCTGCACGGAGGCCCACTCAGTAGTGCATAACTTGGGCTTCCTGGCATCTGAAGGGACGTAAGACCATCTGTGCTAACCTTTTTTCTTTAAAGTATTAGCTGCAATATATGGTATTTTAAACCATATTTCACAGAGTCTGAATGTCCTTCTTACTGGGATTACAATGATCCAGCAACTCCTGCCACAAAATCCTATTTGTGGGAATGTGTGTGCTGTACATGGTCTATTGTGCTTTGATGTGACTCTTTTGTGATCTTGCTTCAATATGACACCTTTGCATCAGCCTCATCTTTTTTGTTTGTTTGTTTTGTTCTGCTGTTAATTTATTGAATATACCTCACAGAGGATTATGTGATCCTTTACTTTGAGATGTTCTCATGAGTTCATGGGCACAACATTTTATGCACAACCCATATTCACCTTCCTCATTGAAGAAAGACTTCAGGAAAATGCCCAACAGCCACATTATTTATTGAAGATAACTGATGAAAGGAGGCGTCTCTTAAAGTTCAACTTCAAGCTTTTGTATGCACTTGATTATTTTGGTAATTTTTCAAAAAATGACTGTGATCATGTAGTGAAAAAAATCCATTTCATAGAAAAACTAAATAGGGCTGCACAATGTATTCAAGGTGTTCTCCATGTTAAATACTGTGTGACACAGTAACATTTTGCGTAATCATGAGAACCGAAAACAGTACCAAACCCCACTGCCTTCACCTGATACACTGGACCCACTCTCTGAGAAATCCTGGAGATGTTTGTGTGACTACACATTGAGTCTCCCCTCAACACCCTGGATTCTCTATTCAATCATGCCCTAAACATGATCTTTTAAAAAAATGGATACAACAGCATGTATTTTATTTTTTTCATAGCACAAGTATATATGGGCAGACTTCTTAGTAATTCAAATTATAAAAATTCACAGACTTACATTGTGAATAATAATTAGGAACTGAAAAAATAGTTTTATTATTTTCTGTATGCTGCATATTGGATGGCTGATATGTTTGGTTAGGAAGCAGAAAGCTATTTGTAGTCATTTCAGTTTCAAGAACTATTAGCTAAATAACAAGGAACTTGATAGAAACTTGTATCTAGTGGATTTTTTCTAGGCACACAGAAAACATTAATTTTCATAGGCTCTTACAAAATGAACACCCATTAGGGATTTTTGTAAGTAGTTTTGCAAATCCTTTGAAGTTTTGAAATAGGTTGCACATTGCCAATGCATTGAAAAGCTATCCTACTTTATAGTTGCAAAACAAAGGATGAAAAATACATTTATAATCTCCAGTGGAAAAAAAAATACCTTAAAAAAACCCCCCACAAATATATATATATATATATATACTTATACATTCACTTGAGATACTGAAAACATATTTTGGATATGGTCATTTTGTCTCTCTTGACCAAAGCAGAATGGCTTTTCTCGGCAAGATGCTGCATGCAATGTACCATGGAGAAGTTTTTTTCAAATGTATTCTCCAGATGGTGTGAGAAAAAGAAGTTTGATACAATTTCTAATTGTGAGCTTGTGCAAACCCTTGTAGGTCTACTTCAACCTGTAATACTTCAAGACTTTTTAAAATTTTTGGAACAACATAAAATGTTTTCTTTAATAATTATTAATATCTTAGAAATCTAACTTGTTACATTTTTAGGTAATACCAGATTTATCATAACTCGTGTGGATTGCATATAAGTAGCTAATACAGATGCATGCCATATACTTTTTTCATTTTTAAGCACAGCATTTGTTCAGTTGTCCTAATAACATTTAACATGAGGACCCTGATGGTGTATTTTAGCATTAAAATGCAACATCCAGTTCCAGAAGATTTTTTCTCCCCTTAGACCTATAAACCAAAAGGAAGAGTCTTCATGCTGACAATGATTTAAGATAGGAAATTCTGACAATTCTTATATTAAAACAACCTATTGGATATATTGCAAATTCCTTTGCCTTCACAGAGCTCCATACCTTCAGGGACTCTCCAAAGCATGCAATGTGTTGTGTGTTGGAGTACATTATCTCTGCTCTTAGGTTATTCAAAGAGAAGCTGGAAGCAGTGCTGATGCAGTGCATTATTTGTTGCAGTTCAACACATTATGTGGCAAGCCTCAGTGTACTGTGCACCTTTTGTTAACTTATCTTCCCATGCTTAAAACTAGAAAATATTAATGGAAAATGGGTCATATAAGCAGAAAAGTGTGTTGCAAAAGAATTGAAACAAATAGCATGTATGCTGACTCTCTGCTTGGCTTAGGTTTTTGAAATCTAGACAGAATCCACAGTCCAGAAAGGGATTTATTCTGTGTAGCTTCATCATCTTGTTGCAATCTTTGTCATAGAAAGGAAGAAGAACATTGTGCCATTTTCAGTTCTTGTTTAATATCTTCTTCACAGGAAAATGCTGCCAAGATATTAAACTCATCTGTTCTTTTGGATAATAAGGATGTAATGTACCATTCTGACCTTTCCAAATGCTGTGTTTCAAATTACTGTTCATTAGATATTTTTTCTTGATTAAAGTCTCACTAACCTGTAGAAAGAGAATGAAATAACATCTATTCAAGACATAGCATATCAAGCATGATGAAAACAAAACCACACATTTGTACAGCTCAAGGGCAATAACAGATATTAACACCTCATTGTGCTATATGATTGCTGTGTTCATTCATAATGAAGAAGCTAAAATGATGTTTGTTTAAATTTTTCACATGCTAATTTAGAGTTGAAAGCTGAAGAACTTTTATTTGGTTCAAAGTTTAATTATGAGAATAAGAAAGACACTATTTCTGGGATCCTGTAGAAAAGTTTCAGATATGAAGCCATAAGAGAACTGAATTATAATCCTCAAATGGAAATGTAATTAAATGATAAAATATATATGACTGAGGGTCAGATTCTGTTAACCTTATTCATTTTTATTTAGATTTAGAAACAGATATTAAGGGCAGAAGAAATTATGCCTTATTGTCTAGTCTAACCTCCTGTGTGGTCCCAAAATGTTATCTATCAGCCTCTGTAGCTTCTGAATTAGATGTAGCATAACTTGTTGAGAGACACAGATGGCTCTAATGGTTGAAAGCTCTCATTGTTAATTTGGTGATGAGGGAACAGACTGAAATTCTTGGCTCCAGCTAGTTACACATTCCTTCCTCCTAAATTAGAATGCTCTTAACTGTCAGGAATACTTTTTGCCTGTAGGTACCTGAAGGCTGTAGTCAAGTTACTTCTCAGTCTTTCCGTGACTGAATTAATAGCTAAGAATTTATTTAGTATTTCACTATTGGTACATTTTCCTATTTTTTTTTTTTTTTTAGTTTCAGAATTCTTCTCTGTACATCTTTTTTAATTTCCATAGCTTTTTCAACAAACCATAAAGGTGCATGGCTTTCCAGTAAGTTTGACAAATGTGGTGGAAAAAAGTGCCAATTTCTGAATACTATTTACCTATTTACTCTTACGAAGGTTACATTTGTCATCAAATAGCATCCCATTCATAGTTCATATCCAACTTACATCTATAGTGACACTGTGTCCTTCTCAAAACCATTATTTTTCTGAATATCTCTGGATTAAAACATACTTAAACCAAAATAATCTATTAATATAAACAAAAAATTAGATGCAAGCTGTCTCTTTGTATGCAATGAGAAATAAGTCAATACACTACTCTCTTGTGTTCAGAGTTTTATTTTTTTATCTGTAAGTGTCCATATTAATGGGACTTTAAACTGGAAGTTTAACACTTTAGGCTGGTTTCTACTTTCTCTTTAACAGTGAAGTGGTTTTGCCTACAGTTTAACCTCTGCTGAGGAGAACTGGCCAGCCTTGGGACTGATGTTACAGAATTACGTACACGCTCAGTGGTGATGAAGTGACTGCTAATGGTGCTCCTGAGAGAGAATAACTCAGCGTTGGTGCGGATGTTATGAATGCCTCCTGAAGGACTGCACTATCTATCAGAGCAATTGCTTAGCTGTTGTTTACTTTTTCTGTCTGTGTGGATCAGTAAGCATTTTAAAAGCACTGGGTAAGGACCTCTCTATTAGCACTTATGAAACCAAAAGATGCAATAGGAAAAATATATATTGTTATAACAAGGAAATTGCCCAGTCTGGGCAGTGAATTTCTTTTAAGTGCTGTGCATGAGGATGCAATGACAGGTAACAATTCACATGATTCTCTGTAGGAAAAACAGATTAGTATCATCAAGAAGAGCAACAGCCTGAAGTTACATGTATAACACACTTGCTCAGATACATTTTTTTCCTGAGCCTGAACATCAGTATTAATGAAAAGTGCATTTGCTAAAAAAGAAGCAGAACTCCAGGAAGCAGTTGTAGCTGCAGGTTATACCAGTTGGTTTCTGCTACAATGCTGGGTCCCAGGAGAAGGAAAGTCATCAGTCAGGGGGGGTTTACAATGAATCTAGATACTGTATTAACTATTTTCTCACTTTCAATTCATATAGACAGCTCAGTATCAAAAGGAAGTAGCAAAGCCAAAGCAAGTAATTTAAGATCCTTTCAGAGATCTAGTATCCCTATGGATACACACGTGGTTAGCCAGGCAATGCACACACAAAGGGACTGAAATGTGAATTTACAAACTTTTCTAGTGTCTACATATTTAAACTAACAGTGTGGCACATCAGCATCAACTCTCCTGTTCTGCCTGTGGTTGCCTTTTAGGGCAACTTGAAGAGGCACTACAGACTACATGTATGAACCAACTACCATAATCTAACCTCAACTGACCACAGAAACCATGAGAACCTCCTGCTGAATCTAAATATTCCTTGGAGGAAACATTTCTCCTCTTTCTTGATAAACCGCAATCCTTGGCATGCTTTCCTTGCAGGGCAGTACATGGAAAAAAGACTGGAACTCCACAGTACTGCACACGCCTACTTTGCTCATCTACATGTGGTAATCTGAATCTGCTTAAGGATCATGAATGTTTTGTTTTGGGCTATTATAAAACCAGCCACCCATAAAATGGAGCCATAAGGCTCTTCTTCTTCTCAGACAGAGATTGCTGTCACTCACCGTATTCTAAGTGCTACATGGAGAACTACACAAACACATTTTATTGACAGCAGGACCAGGCACCTTCATTTTTCATCCCAATATTAAGCCTACGTAAACTTCAGCATCATTGATTTTATGTTTTGTGTCCATGGGACTTTGAAGAGAGGCTCAGAGAATAACAAATGAACAAACATCATTTAAAATGAGGAGGAAGAAAGAGTGAAGTCTAATTGAACAAGAGTGTAAAATTGACATGTTATTTTGACAGCATTAACTAGTGACAGCTTGATTTTCAGAACATTCTGTCTTTTACTTTGAAAAATAAAATTTAGGTAGTAAACCTAGTTTTCTTGACAGGCTGTTGAAGAAAGGATAGGGATTTTACATGACAGGAGATCTCATTGTGTTTATGAAACATTTTTTGTGTCCTCAAATATTTTACCAGTAAGCCAAACTCACGATAATTAATTTTATTTTATCAATGGATTGTAACATTTAGGTTTTCCTTATTTTTCCTTTTTTTTTTTTTTTTCTTCTGGTTTCTTTTCTGCTTTTAAAGTCCTGGGTTTTTTTTAAAGTTATACAATTTTCTCACAAATTAAGTAGCTGAGCCTCTTAAGACGTTAACTATATAAGTATCCTATAGGAATCAGCTTTCCTGGTAGCTGCATGAATTTCCTAGTAGCAGGAAGACATTTACATATTCAATTTTTGTTTGAAGTTAGATGTCAAGCAAGTTTCTTAAGACTCAATTCTCCAAGTCCCACTTTATGCTTACTTGGAAAGCCATTAGATCCTTGCATTTGCTTTTATTTCATGATAATTTCCTTTAGTTTTTGTAAGCAATGAAGCAGTCCTTAATCACTGACCCCTTTTGATAAAAGACAAGCTTTTTAATTCCTGCAGGGCATTAGTTAACCTTGCAGTGCTCAACAAAGTGGCTTGCAGGTACACCTTATGAATACAGGTAGTCAAATTGCACAACAATGACGAAGCAAACCTGGCTACTTAAAATGCAAATGATTAAAAATTCCAAGGTACACTTGTGATTCTACAAATATTATTTGCAAGTTTTTAAAAAAAATCTGGCTTTAATATTCACAAGTAAAAATACAAACAACAACAACAAAAGGTAAGAACCCTGAACAGATCCTACTAATGGTGGCTGTGATTGACCATATTTTGCATTTTGTAAAATTAGGAAAAATTCTTTTTTCTGTGCAAGCACAGAATGTTACATTCTGCAACAGAGACTATCCCATGGTTTGAGATTCTCAAAGCCAGTATTGCGGCTGTCACAGACAATCTCTCAGATCAGAAACCAAAGGTATTTTTTTCACCCACATTTGTGTCCTGGATGCCTCTCACAGTCCAGGATGGCATATGGACATGTGCAGACACAGACACCACAGCCAGAGCAGCATTCTCAACTCTTACATTCATTTCATGGCTACAATTAAAGAGGTTCAGACCTTATTTTTATGGCCTTGCTCAGGTGAATAAGTTACTCTGGGTGACAAAATCTGGAAAGATATGAATTGCATGACAGTAGAATAATAAAAGCAAGGGTGTAATGTGCTACTGTACAAACTATAAATACAAATGCACTGCACTATGTCAATTCCAGTGTCAAGGTGATGGCCATAACATAATATGACTTTATATTGTTTTCTAAGGCCTTTTTGGCAAGAATGAGGGTGCAGAAAAACTAGATTTTCCTTGAATGAAATCAGTGTATCAGTTGTTTCAAATTATTAACATTAAAAGTCATAACCACTGAAAATAGTTTTTCCTGCTGTTGGAGGCACAGAATAGATCTCCAACAGCTGAAATTTACACAGTGCATTATTTAACACGGCAAGAGCTACTTTTCTTTACCCCAGTGTTAAAGGGATGTCTGGCAAAATGACATTCTCTTATGAAAAGGGAAATAGGTGAATATTGACAATAGGATCCAGGGCACATTTTTTATACTGCCAAGAATTTTGGATTTATTATGACAAAGTATGAATGAAGGCAACCCTTCATGTTTGCATAGACAAGAAGTAATTATTTTGACAATTTTGAAGTCCTATGAAAATTCTAATGCACAGACCTAAAATTTAATATGCAACCTAATTTGAAAGGCTTCCCTTTCTCGTACAGAGTATAATGAAGTCTACTGTGTCCAGAAATTAATAACATGAAAATACACCATAAAATAACTTATTAAAACAATTAAAATTACACTTATGGGTATTTTACTGATTTTTAGTGGTTTGTAGCAGTTTCAAGCTTTTTTTATGTGGACAGTTCCAGTCTTCCCTGAAATTTACTTAGAGTTTACTTTACAATCAAAGAGATTTGTGAAATCCAAAACGAAAAGAATGAGTGTACACTGAGTACCTGTCACAAGTGTGTGTAAAGCTAGGCAGAATTCAGAGGAAATGTGACTGCTTCCCTGTCATCTTGCCAAAGGCAACAGCTGATGAGCACCTCAGGCTCCGAAGAGGTGCTGGTTCAGAGATGTCGCTGCCAGCTCCAATGTGCAGTTACCAATCCACTACCCTTAGGAGCTGACGCTGCAGGAAACCCCCTCACCAGGCAGGCTGACCTGGAGCACTTAGTTCTTTCACCTCCTGCGATGGACCTGGAGAAGCTCCAACAACTTTTGGAGACGCTGGCATGAGGCTGGAAGCAGTGGCTGGAGTGTGGCTTGGGAAGAGTAAGACTGAAATCCATGAAACCCCAGCTTGATCATGGCTTGTCCTACTGGGATCCATAAAGCCTAAAACCACAGCACAAACCAGAAGAGGCAGAACTTCCAAGATCACTGCTTGTGCCCACAGTTCTCAGCACCAACACCCGCAACTTCATTCTCATTCTTCTCCAACTTTTCAGTGCTCTCCAATAGCTCTGTAACTAATTTTGTCAAGAAAAAAAAACACTATCCAAAAATAAATTACTTTGGAAAACAATTTCAAATTTCATTCCCTCAGCATTACAATTAAAGCAGTTTGCTCATTATTACAGCTTTAGTTTGTACAATGGAATACTCAGTGTATGTTCATTCTGGATTACTTATATATGCACTGCAAACATGACAGCAATTCCAGGTCTGTGCTAAAACACTTAACTGTTATTGAACACAGTCCCTGGTGCAGTGGGATGCTAAAACTCTCTGTGTATAAAACCAAATATATTTCAGTGATAGTACTCATAAGGTTATGTTTTATATTTCCTCAACTTCTTCCTCTACCAGATCAATATAATCTTTTAAAGAGGTAAAATAAATATCCTTTTATTTCTCTGATTTTTAAGAGTATCAAATCTCAGTTGCTTCATACTGCATCATGTGTAGCATTGAACTGAAGGCTTGATTTCAAATCTTCTGAAGTCAGTGAGCGTCACTGAGGGTTTGTGCTGGCTTGAATTTAATCACCACTGTCCTTTGTGGTCACTATGCCAAAAAGCCACTGCATTTCCAGTCCTGAATAAAGAATGCAAGTCATGCACACAACACTGAAAGTGAAAAAATATGTACCGGGAGGTCAACAACAAAGAATGAGGCTTTCCATTTTTTGTTAATCCAAACATTTGTGTTTCTGATTTAGGGATTATTGTTCAGCAGATGCCAAGTGTTTACATTTCAGGAAAGGTCCCTCTGGTATGTATGAAGGACTTGTCCTGAAGTGAGTCTGCTTGATCTCTATAAACATTTGGAGGTAGCGTGCTACTTTAATGGAATTAATAAAAATCGTGCAGATTTTTATTGGTACATAGACTATACTCCACAGAACACCATTGAACTGACTTGATGTAGCCCATTTATTAAACTGTCTGCTGTATTCTCATATTTAGCACAGCATAATTTTAGACATAGATCTTACCATCTATACTCCTATGATGAGACCCACTGAGGTGAATAGGATTGCTTACTGTAGTAAGATAAGAGTTTTCTTTATATTTTACTTTATTTATTGTCTGGCATTGGAACTTCCTTACAGGTATCAATTCTTGGAGTTGTACACAATTAAACAGAGTACTGGGAGAGAAAGGAGTATCTGAGAAACCACAGTAGGCAATTCTTAAAGGCTGATGATTTAATGACATCTTTGATAGCTTATGCTAAGTCAACCTTTTGCAGTTTTAATAAAAAGCTTAAATGAGTTCTTGTGTTTATTTTTCACAGTCATTACATCTATCACTCTTAACTGTCCTTTTTTTGGATCAGGATCATTTAAATCTTTTTAATTATATGCCGAAATGTATTATTTTCTCTCGTGTTGCCCTTCACTCTCCTTTTGCCCTTGAAAAAATCAATTTTGCTGTCCCTTTTTCCAGTTCTCACAGAGAACTAGTTGTGCCAACCAATTTCCATGTGATGGAAATACCTGCCCTTTTGTTGATAGGACAGACACATACAGGATTCTACTGAGGTATCTGTATCTCTGAAGCATATACATTGTATTCTTTAAGTGAATTATTTGTCAAGGTAATATTAAACTTACCTCATTCTGCCAGCTGAATCCACAGATACTGGGATGAGCTGAATGATTTTCTACAGTTCATGAATATTTACAAAATAAGTGGTTTTTACTCAAAAGTATATTTATGATAATGCTAAACATAATACAATATTACAGAAAATATTTCTGGTATACAGGACAAATAGAAATTCTAAGAAAGAGATCTGGAGCACAAGAACAGCAGATACATGCAGAACACAGAGAACATAGATTACATCTTTGTATTTAATTCAGGATAATTTTTTCAGTGTTGTCATTATATGATGCATTAGAAGGGTCTGCAAAAGTCTCACAGTCCTTGCACCCTCTTCTGAGCTTTTCTGCAGAGATAATTCTTTCTGATTTCATGGACAAACTCAGAGTGAGTACCTAAATATCCAAAATGTTTTCCATTCAACTACCAATTAAACAACCAGTCATTACAAAAAAAACTTGCTCTTTGTATTATGCCAGTATTGTCATATCCTAAGTATCTCTCTGGACCTATGTCAATTGGAAGAAGTTAAAAAGCTGGATGAGATTCTGATAAAAAGCAATAGGAATAATTGGAAAGCCATAATAAAAGGCTAATATTGCACCACTTGGTATTCATATAAAGATGGATGCTGAATATACTTTAATTAGAATATAAGAATATGACTCAAAGTGAGACGTCAAAATAGGAAGTGCATAAAAATATAAGTAGGATAGAACTGAAAATACAATTAAGACATCTCAGTGATTATGTTAAAATGGGCAACCAAGAAATACACCAATATGCAACTCTATATTCCTTGCTTTCAAATTCACTGGATTCATAGAAAATATCTAGAAGTCATTGTGTCCATCCCAATAGAAACATCTGCTTGATGCATAACTGATGTTCAAGAAACAGTAAATAGTTGAATGGGAAGGGTAATTACAATATTAGATTGATTTATAGCCCAATAGTCTGCTTTCATCTGCAGCTAAAATACTTGAAAAATTCTAGTGGCTAAACTGTCAGTGACCCTGTAGATGAAACTTTTATTATTAATTTAATTCAGAAACAAGCAAAACCAGGACACAGAGATAACCAATTTTTCTAAAATGCCAAATGAGCTTGAACAAATCATTGTGCCTAATTCCTAGTAAGCACTGAACTGAAATGCTTCTAATATATGTCATAAATAAGTGTTTATGTGCAATGGGAACAACTATAATTCTGGTGAAAACACTACTCCCTAACCCCCCAATAAGAATGAAAAGGGCAGATCCCACTTTTAATATTCTAGAGGAACCCTAATCTTGAATTCTGTTCTGTACATTTAACACAGAGAGAAATTCTAGAGCAATGTGACGTCTTCCTTGGAAAAAAAAAAAAAAAAGGTAAATTCTTCTCCTTCATGACAAAAATGAGACATCAGATTCGTGAGACTGGGGATGAACTTTCTCTGTTGGCAGTTATTCCTCCTGGATAACCTATCCCTACATTTGTAACCTTAGCTTAGGTGTGGCACTGGTTATCCAACAGTCATCTCTTTTCTGAATAGCTCCTCTGTTTATCAGTGTAGCTGCTGATTTCACCAAACCACCATGCTAAAGTGGAAGGCGATTATATAGTGCAGTGCCAACACATGCAGCCTTTATCTGTGCTCCATTTACCGAGAGATGAGGGTGCTTCATGCTCATCATTTTACTTTTTAACCCCTGTAAGAATATGATTCCCACCTGTGTTATTTCTTATTTATGTAAAAGCTAATAATTTGTTGCCTGTTTCAATACTATGGAAAATGATGTATGAATTGCTAAGCTGTTCTTGACTATTGCTTAAAAGGAAATGAATAAGACAAAAGCTGAATTCACTTTGAAGGCTTTAACTTTATGTAGGTTTGATGTTAAAGCTATAGAGAATGCAAAATCTGTTGCCCTGGCAAGGAAACTTCCTGTACTAACATCCAGCTTTCTGTTCATGTCTGGGCACAGGAGTTTTCAAGAGCTGCTCCAAGTCATCCCTTTATGTCTGCATTGTCACCTGATTTTGAAGCACCTTGTAGTCTTTGGGTCTTTATGGGTAATTTCTATGCAAGCACAATGTCCCTTGTTCCTTGCCTGAATTTCAGTTGTCTCTGCTAGGCGGCATCCAAGACACACACACCTTTTTATTTTTCACAGAAAAAAGTATTCCATCCTGCTTTGTGTTTCCAACTGCCATCTTGAGACTCCAGCCCCTTGTAACTTTCTTAGTGCATTTATCTAGTGACTAAGAGGATCCAGTTACTTCTACTGAGGAATTGCTGTCCTAGCTGAAGTCTTTGAACTTGTAATTATCTTTTTTAAGTCTTTACAGCATCATCTATGTTCAAAAAGGTTTTGTATCTTAAAATTACACGTTTAGAGGTACATTACAGGAGACATTCAGAGCACACAAATATAACTATGGAGATGAGTATTAAAAATTACAAGAGGATGAAAGTGCATGGATTGAATTTCCATCTTGCATTAGGACTGTAACCACAATTTATTTATAGTGTATGCTGGTTCTGTCTTCTTAATTTTCTTCACAGTTCCATGAAGACTGGCATTTTGAAGTTGCGAAAACCTATGTACAAATCTCATATCAACTCCACAGGAGCTATGATTAGCAAAGGTAGGTAACAGAAAGGACAGGAAACTGCAGCTGTGTGGGAGATAGGCATTTCCAAAGAGTCTCTGAAAGATAAAACTGTGTTTACTGTTTCCGCAGTGGGAAATCCGCTCCTAAATGAGGCCTTGAAGAAGAAGACAATTTATTTAATGACTGGTCCACTGTGCAATATGGAAGACTTTGGAACTGTATACGTTAACTTGTTGCCCAATTTTCGACATTTTTGCATAGTGAGGTTCAAAACAGACATTTTTATTCTGAAGTCTGGAGACATCCTGTGCATTATCTCTGTATTATCAGAGAGACAGAAGGGAAGCAAGAAAGGTGACAACACTAATTGGATTAATAAATGTTAGGAAACTGAGGAAAACTATGATGGGAGAGGAAAGTCCCTTTCAGTAGACTGGAAAGTAAAAGGGAAAAGCTGGTAAAAATACCCTGCTTTGTCTGTGATCATAAAAGGCTGCACTTCTCATATGGGACACTGAAAAAATAGGTCCTACTTGCTCAAATAGCAGGAGAAGTAGAATCATGGTATTGCTTACTGGGATGAATGAAGTAGTATAATTTTATCCAAAAGCTTGGATCATTTTGTGTAATTGGCATCCCATCCAATTTATTAAATCTGAAGAAGATTTACAGAGAATACATGGAAACATCTGACCTTTCTCTTCTCAGAATGGTCTATAAAGAAATCAAATGCATTCTGTGGAGAATTCTGTGCTGAATTTTTGGCCCTGCCAACTCAACACAGCTATCACAGCTCTCAGAGAATAATTTGGAAATGCACAGTTACTTCAGCCCTGTATACTTGTTTTGCTTGAATGCAGCAGACAAGGACTGTCTATGGACACTGCCCGTGCTTAGTCTTTCATCCCAAGAGCTCCTGAGGAAAGAATTGATAGTCTGCAATAATGTGCTGTTGCAGCATCTTACTCTGCTTCAGTTGTGTTGGCCATTCATACAGCTTGTGCACAACAGAGTACTTATGGAGGGTGCAGCATATACAAGTTTCTTCACAACAGTGTTCAAGTTCATAAAAATATGTAAAAAAAAAAGGTTTTGTTCCTGCCCCC
>VZTJ01003038.1:350677-461676 GCA_013397795.1 Orthonyx spaldingii
GTTGTTTTCTCCCCCCCCCCCCCCCCCCCCCCCCTTTATTTCATGTATCAAGTCTGAGGAACAATTTATTCTTCTGGGTAATTTGTAGAAAAGTACAAATACGTGCATGGAGTACTAACAGACTTGTCAACTTATTCCAAAAAATGACGCACCTAAACAATAGCTGGGCAAATATTCAGAGACGTAATAATAACAACATATTTAATAATAATACCAACAACAGAAAGGAGCAATGGAGGAAGACTATGAAGACTAGAAGGTTGTGAATGTACAAGGGGAAAAAATGTTATGTCCTGCAGAAGCATCAGAAGTAGTGATGAGGCATAAATCAAAAAGTAGCTACTTGATCTTCAGGCTGAGGTTACAGAATGACAATTAGAAAAATCTGTTTTCACTTCCAAGTGGATTCGTCTGATTGGAAGTCAGCAAGAGACAAAAATTTGGTGCTCAAGATGCCTTTTAAAATGAAACCAAATTTCAAATAGAGCTGTGATTTGAAATGCAACATTTATTTCTACCTTATAAGGCAGTGTTAGAAGAAGTTCCCTCCCTATCTTCCTCAACAGCTTTTATATTAGCAAATGCTCAGGTACTTAAGTGCAAAATTACTGTGATAGAAAAAGAGAAGGGGTTCTTTTAATTTGCTTTGCTGTTTTGAACATCCAATGACCTGCAAAACCTGGATAAAACCCATTGGTTTGTTCACTCACTAGAAGGCTTTAGAAATATCTCTTCACTTTTACAGGAGTGATAACTGCCAGAGTTGTGAAATTTGGTGACTACTTCACATGTTAAAAATAAACATTTGTACCATTGATGTGCCTCATATATGGTAACAATAGGTAAAACAGTTATTGGATTGCATAATATTCACTTTTAACCTGGAGAAGACTTACAATCTTATTCCATGGAAATAACAGAATGAATGGAAATCAGTTAATAGGATTAAAACCACTGTAGAGAGATGTGAAGCATAAAGCCACAGTTAATGCCTCATGATCTCTCTCGCCCTGTCCCCATCAATACCATCTCTTTATTCCTCTTTGGTCTATGTAACTCATGTATATTCCTCTCATCTAGCAGTTCATGACCTTGTTCAAGTACTTTGTCTTTTCCTTAAAAACTCAGATGATGGTTAAGATTACTTTTTTTAAACAGCAAAGAAATGTATTATACATGTGTGAACCAAATGAAAAATATTAATTCTGAAATGGTACCTCTATTCACTAAAAATGTTTATGTAAATCCAATTTAATTTTTGCATCTTTGTTCCAAGCACTCCAAAAGAAGATGTGATGCTAAAACCAGGGTATTATTTTGGCATGCTTACTCCTTCACCTGACTGTCTCTGAGTTCTTAATATCTGCATTGTGGTTCAGTATCAAAAAGCAAAACATGTACTGTTCTTTCCTCAGCTGAGCCACTTGCAGGATGCTTCAGAGTATCTAGATTGAGACAATACTTCATTATACAAATATAGATCTCTGGGACGTAACTGTTATTTCAAGTGACAACAGAAACTGTTTAAATGTTTCTCATGAAAAAGATCTCAAATTCTGTATTTCCATTATGACAAGTTTCATACCAAACTCTTACTGAATAAATAACATATGCACTGTTATTGAATAAAAAGAATTGCGTATCTAAATAGAAGGAATTGAAGTATTGTTTTAAAGACAATTGAATCTTGAGTATTGCTTTATAGACAATACCACTTTACTAAATCATATTGTAGCTTATACAAAATATTGCAATGTATTTAAAATCTAAGATTAGAAAGAGCTTTCCTTTAGCTGATGAAACTCCAGAAAATACACTGATAACATATTTTGAAGGTAAGCTTTTCTTCCAGATCCTGAGATTTATAAAATAACCTGGAGGAAAGCAAAACACAGAAGTCAATTCAACCTGTGCTCAAAACCAGTGACTGAAGTCTGCATGCATAGTTAGGAGAGCTCTGTGGAATTAATCTAGTAACAACACTGTGCTAAATCTTGGCATTCTTCTAACTGGAACACATTTTCAGACTATTCAAATTACTATCACTCTCTTGGCATTAGTGCAATAAAGTTCTGATTTTAAATCCATAAGAATTTGCTCCAATAGTATTGCTGTGGATGAAATATCACACTATTTTGTCAATATCTTCTGAGCATAATATTATTTGGTGTGAGGAGTGATTACAAAGTAACTGTTAAGAATTACATCATAGACTTAGTGGTATCTTTAAAAAGCAGAGTTATTTTTCTGGCAATCCTCTTGCTTTCTTTGCTATTGTCCAAAAGACACAAACTGAGCAGGCAGTGCACCCTTGTGGCCCAGAAGGCCAATGGTATCCTGGGGTACATCAGGAAGAGAGCATTGTCAGCAGGTTGAGGGAGGTGATCCTGCCCCTCTACTCAGCCCTGGTACAGCCACATTTGGAGTGCTGTACCCAATTCTGGGCTCCCCAGTACAAGAGAGACATGGAGCTCCTGGAGCAGGTCCAGTGGAGGGCAACAAAGATGATTTAGGGACTAGAGCATGTCTCTCACAAGGAAAAGCTGGGGGAGCTGGGCCTGTTGAGCCTCAAGAAGAGACAATTGAGATGTGAACTCATCAATGTCTATCAGCATCTGAAGGGAGGATGTCAAGAAGATGTTTCCAGGCTGTGCTCAGTGGTGCTGAGCAATAGGACAAGAGGCAATGGGCAGAAACTGATGCACAGGAAGTTCCACCTGAATATGAGGAAGAACTTCTTTACTGTGCAGTGACTGAGCACTGGAACAGATTGCCCAGAGAGGTTGTGGAGTCTCCCTGACCAGAGATATTCAAGAATTGTCTGGACACAATCCTGTGCAATGTGGTCTAGGATGGCCCTTCTTGAGCAGGGAAGTGGGATCAGATGACTCACTGTGGTCCCTTCCAACCTTACCCACTCTGCAATTCTGTGAAATTCCTTCCCTCTCAAACCTGGGCATGTGGTTAAATTAAAGGTCATCACCTTTGCTGGAGGGTCTTGCATACAGTGAAAGTCTTTCAGTCACTCATATCCCACTCGTTGTCTGGAGATGATTCCAAAAGAAACTAAGTTCAGTTTGTCTTCAAGTTTAAGAACAGTCAGAGAGAAGGAGGGATGAGCAAGGCCACACTCTGCCCAGATTAATGGTTGTCAGTCTGCTCGTGGACCTGTCAAATGTAACTATGCAAAGTCTTCTAAGAGCAGGAAGTGGATTTGATATCAAAGGCTACATACAGGCAGCAGCTCTTAACTTGGGGCTTATGTAAGTGCATATATATAAGGACAGAAGCCTCTACTTAAACCAGCCAGTCAACAACTCTCTTTCTGAACTGTGGTATGTCTCCAGAGATCCTTATTCAATTATTAATGCATCTGCTGCTAATTTCATCATGCAGAGTGTGAATTTGTCTTTCTACGTCGAGCTCTAAGGGAAGTTTGTAAGAAATATAGAACTTGTCAGCACATAAGAGTCAACACATTACTGCTGTGCTGCAGCCATTTATAACAAAACTAAAATGAGCACTCACTTGTTTGGCATTAATTTAATGTCCCACTTAGCTCCTATCAGACGTAAATAGCCGCTTCATCCATTTAAGCATTTCTGTTCGTGCACATAATGAAGTACTCTGTACCTGTCAAGTAAGCAGAATTCATAACTGAAATAAGAAATGGACGAGAAAATTCAATGTTCTTAATAACAAGCCTCTACAGGGGTAGCATCAGACTTTTTTATGCCTTCTGTGAGATTCACCTTTTATTTCACTCTTCAGAGACCATATGAAGACATGACATATACACACGCTAGCATGCCAAAATGTTTCTAAAAGGGATATCTGTTCAACTTATGGCACAATTAACAAAAGCTGCAGTTGTCGAACACATGCTATTACAAAATAAAGTAGTTAGCCAACCTCTCAGTATTTAAATATTTTTTATGTTCTCTATTTTAGAAAAACACAATTTAATTTTAAACAGCATTCTAATTGTGATCATACTCTCTTGAGGAAATTTTTATGAGCGTGAACAGAGGTAATGACTACTATTAGTCACTGTCATTAGCATAAAACATTAGAAATGACAATATTTATAACAGGCTATGACATGACAATTAAAATATGACTTTCTATCACTTGCATGCTTTGGCTACAGCTGGTTGCTATTTTCTAAAGTTAAACTGATAGAAGTCTGGTAATGGTATATTTAATAGCATGTTCATCATCAGATCTAATTGTTTTCCACCACAGGGTATGAAGTTTTATGTTCTCTATCAACCCAAAACAAACAGCTCTACTGCTTAATGGCTCTTCAATTAATGTTTATGGTGCTACTTTTATAACCTAAGTTACAAGAAAAAAAATCCAACAAAATCCCTCCAAGAAGCCATTTCAGAATTTAAGAAGCTTAATGGGACTTCAGCCAATAGCAAAAATTACTAAAACATGTATGAGGTTCCACAGTTCAGGATGTGAAATAGAAGACACTAGAATGACATTAGAAAGACATTAGAAAATAGAAATAGAAGACATTAAAAAATCCGTCTAGGACAATGTTGTAATTGCCTTTGGAGGGGAGAACAGACCTTCTTGTAGGGGAAGATGACTTCAGGTTGGCTGACTTGCAGTTGCTGTTCATGCTGGGTTAAAATAGAGAAGACCTGTTCATCCCAAATCATGCACAGGTCAGATTCTGTTGCTCAGGTTGCAAACTTATTCCTCTGGGAGTGATTTGCCCTCAGTAACCTACTCACCACCTACTCATAATTCTTTTCCCTATTTAGCAGAGCTCGTGCTGATTAAAATGAAAGAACAGTTCAAAGACAGGTTTCTCTTTAACTGCCTTGGTGCATATTAATTTTTGTCTCTCCCTTTTGTACTAAGCCTCTAGAAAGCAATGTAAAACTACTGTAAATATATTTTCACTGGAGAGCTGCCATTGTTCTACATTATGAAAGCAAATGATTTCTGACTTGGGTTGTTAATTGTACATAGCAGTAATATATTAATTTTAAGCTTCCCATCATAATTCAGACACCCTGATTTCTAGCTTTTAATGATGCATTACGAGCCTTTATTTCTCTGACACCCAGGCAATTAATCATTGACATTCCTCAGTCCCCCAAAGTATCTGGACACCATTAGACAAGAAAGAATCGGACCTGAGGGGTGCTGAAAATTTCTTTTGAGGAAATACTTGTTTTCTCACACCATAAACTCTTCTTGACATTCATTGCAGCAAATATATTTTAATACAACTGTCGCTTTTCTGCCTCTCCTCCCAGCCTCCCAGGAGTTTTTGTAGCTCAACATGATGTTCAGAAATAGGCAAAAAATGCCCTGTGAAGTTTAAAGGCTGTCAAGCCTTCTTGGCAAATTCCTTCCAAGAGCACAGCTGAGAAATGACAAACCTATCACCTGACTGGCTGGTGTTTAAAGCTGACTGCTTTTGATTAGGAAGCAATGAACCTTCCCTTCTGGAGTTCATTCTGTGTTTCATAAGCACCTCTTCATGGAAAATTATGCAGTTGAACTGATTTGAATTTGATTAGTGTAACGCTCCAGTTTTATTATTTGTAGTAAATACAGGCACCTCTTATGGTTTTACTGCACATTTAGGAGAATGTCAGGATAGTTAAAGACTTACTTTTATTTCTCATGTATTATTGCTTGACATTTAAAACAAATCCAAGAATAATATATGCCTGTATGGCAGTAACTCACTTGTTGTGCATTGCTCCATATGTACTCACACTCCACTTCCTCTCTGCTCCAGTGGGAAGAACAGGATGAAGGCAATCCTGCCTACTCAAGGACAAAGTACTGTGTCCTCAGCAGGTGAGTTGAGCTAGAAGTTACTGTGAACTGCAGCAGTTAATGACGTTAATGGAAAACTCCTGTATGAAATTCTATGTTGCAGACTCTGTGATATTTCAACAGGCAGCGCTGAGGAGGAGCAGTGCTGCTACCAGAGGGGCCTGCACTGAACACTGAATTGCTCTTTCAATGTCAGCCAGCTTCAGGAGTTGCAATGTGAATGCTCTGGGAAGCTTTATACACTTTTATCTTCTGACAGCCTTTCAATTATATGTCCTTTCATATTATTACATAACTTCCAATGATCTGCACTGCAGACCTCAGTAATAAAAATCCATTTCATGCCTGAAGAACACAACTTCTTTGGTAAGTCAGTTTAGACCTAGACGGGGAGCAGTGCATTTGACCAGAAACAAATGCTGAGTGGAGTCAGCTGGTCAGGTCAATAAAAGCTAAAAATAATATTTGACTTTGAGAGAAAAGAGAGATCAGGACACAGCCTAAAGGCTAGATTCAGCCCTAGCTAAGCATTTATCTCTGTATCAGTGTTATAAGGAGAGATCAGTCACCCAAACTTACATGCTGCAGAGGGGTTACACATATACCTACAGAACTCACCAGTAAGGTCTGGGAGTAACTGAGAGCTCAATGTCATTATTACTATTACATAGTGTATTATGCCTATTAGCTTCAGGCTGAGTATTCTCCAACATTTAATTCTACCTATCTTGAGAAAAAAGTGTACACTTACACAATTTATCTCCTCATTTACCTACCTGTTTTGTAGGCCATCATTATAGTGCATGACTACAGCAATATATCCCAGTCATTAGGGATGCTTTTAGAAAAATAAAGGAGGCTCACTTCAGCTGCAATTCCAGCTAATACTGAAACATTCACGTGATATATGCATATTCAGTACTTCTCCAGCTTTCATTAGTACTAGCTGGCTGTCTCAATAATCTGTAACATATTAATTTCAACAGTATCGCTATAAAGATGCAAGACAAGAAGTACAAAAAGGCTGTTTTGGGCCAGGATATTTAGATCTTTTATGCCAGTGATGACTCCTGGTTTCTAAGAACCCAAAGCTGAGACTAATGAAAGCTGCAGGCTCTCAGACTTCTGAAAATGAAGGTATGCCTTCAGTGCTTGAATACAGAGAAGTGTCTAATCTATCTTTTGAAAATGTTGAGGGTTATCAACAGAAGTGCCTTCTCCTAAACAAATCCTATTTCTTTACTAGACAAGCAATTTAAGAACAAAGCCAACAGAGGAAAGAATTAGCAAAAGTTATAGAAGCACAGAAAATTAACTTCTGGGAAATTCCATAGGCCAATTTCCACAAGGTGAATGAGGTGCACAAGAAGCTCAAAAACCTTGAATGGTCTGTTCACAGCAAAGCTCTTGTGCATGGGGCTGTGCTTCTCTATACCCACTTTTCAACTTCTTGCTCAACACCAAAGCATTGGGCACAGAACAGGCTTACCTCAAACTCCAGAGACTAGCACATGCTTCAAGCCTTGCTCTTCTCATCTCTACACAATTTAGTTAATGATATGACATGATATACACAATCTGTAGCTTTTAATGAAAGCAACTCCTACAACTGAAATTTAAAACTTTGCTCCTTAAAAGTTTAGTTATTAAGTTGGGGATTAATTTTGCCCAATCTCAGTCACCTAAAAGACAGCTACATAGTCTACAGCAGGCATTTAGGCACATTTTCTAAACAGTAGAGGGCTTTTCATCCCATTTGGGTTTTTTTTGACACATAGCTGAAAGGGGTTAAATAGTCCTTTGGACCTGAACTGAGTATATATGCATGTACATATATACACATATATATATGCAGCTGGAAAACAAAAAAAAAGTCAGAAAATGCAAGGAAGTCACGGAATCAGATGAACTTTTGCTACGAAGTTCTGGCTTGCTTAGGATAAGGAGAAATCAGACTTCCCTTTCTTCCTCTATAGACTTTTGTTGATCTAGAAATAGAAGGAGAGTCTTCCAACCTTCTGAAATATTTTATCACTTATTAAAACCTGCAGTTACCAAGTGAAAAGGAATTACTACTCTCAAGTTTCCAAGAATACTAGGTAATTTTCTTTAGGCAAAGAGTGAAAATTATCACCTACTTTCAAGTCCCCCTTGTAAGCCATGTTAGGAAATGTGGTATAATGGTTAGGAGTCTGGGCTTTAAGTAAAGGTATTTTGGTTCTGATGAATAGCATTCTGTGTGATGCAGCACAGTTTACCACTTCTTCTTCCATTTGCTACATGCAAAGCAAAAATAATAATAATAATAATAAATAAAAACATTTCTAAGAGCCCTAGATTACTATTTACAGAATTAACACACTTAAATATGATCTAAGTAAACCCTTAAGAAAGCTGCATATTTTCAGCCATTTCTTTATCTCACTCACAGCCTACATAAAACCAGAGTGTGAATACTGTCACCTAGGGTTTACTTCCAGCTCTGGCTAGGAGAAAGAACCTTGAAAAATCCACTGAGCTTTTTCTCAAGTCTAGAGCTGTGTGTAGCTTGAATAGCTTCTGGCTACATTCTTTTAGCTCTTTTTCTGCAGAGAAAAATCTATGTTTAAAGCAGGGTATAGTTGAAATTTGATCACCATTTGCAAGAGCAGATCCAAAAATAGTGTGAGCAGAAAAGTGTTGCCCCTTTTAGAACACACGGTGACAGGGAATGGGGTCCCACATGAGGACTTTGTGCTGTTCTTCAGGGCAGGCTTCAGGTGTGTTTTCTGTTGTGCAGTCAAGAGGAGGAAGGGAAGGACTGTGGTGGTACCAGGGTGTAGGAAATGAAGGTGTGTCCAGCCACAGCAGGACTCCACATTAGCTATTGATGCTACTCTTGTGAGCTGAAACCTTCTGCTGCTCTAGCTACCAACAACAAAGGCTGACAATGGTCTTTTGTTTCACATGCTCTTTGCTGAAGAAACAAGCTCATTTCTAATAACTAAATGCAATAATTGTATTTTTCTATTATGTATGGATGCCTATAAGCTTATTACATAAAAATACAACTTTTTCATTCAAATGGTTGCTGCTGTAGTTTTATTTACTTTCTAACAGATTTTCATTGTGCACAGTTTGTAGCAACAATGCTACAGTAACTGAACCATATAAACCTTAATAAGTGAATGTTCACAGCAGCTCAATAAAGATACCAATATTTTCAGAGATGAACAAGAGGAGAACAGAGCCAAAAACCCCAGAATCTGCAAAACTTGATTTTCACATGACCATCTCAATGACTTATCCTAAAGGAAGATGATTTCTTCAAATAGTTGGCATTTTAAAAAATTATTTCTATGTTCTATGTTCAACATACTGCACAAATACAGTTTATTTATTATTGTGTTACTTCTGTGAGGAAGATGATTATCTATTATATTTCTTTATGACAAAAAAAGGGTAAGAGTTTAGATACATAATCAAACTGTCCTGTCTCAAAGTAACAAGCACCATAGGTATTTCTGTATAAGCTCTTTTCCAATGGCAAACAAAATATGAACTAGTTTAAAATAATCCTATTTTTTGCAGACTGAAGTGATCTAATTATCTCACATTTGACATAAACTAAGACCATATAGAAAAATACTACAGCTCACCTGATAGACTGGAAGATCACTGTAAATCTGAGTGCTGGCATATCCTAGAGAGGGTGGTAATGGTAGGTCCAGAACTTAGGGGCTGTGGAGAGTCCCAACCAGAAGCTCAGTCCTCCAGAAGCCAGTGATTTATTGCAAATGATGTTGAGCACTCTCAATTCCCTGAACAACATTGAAAAGGTACAGTACTTCCCTAAGGCTCCAAAAATCTGAAAATCAAGATAAAGTTGGGCAGACATATTCAAAGAAGAACATGAAATTAGTTGTCACATTAATATTTTAGCTTAAATGACCTATGTAGCTTCACATACCATCTCTGTGACACAGGGTTATAGTTTGGATGACAGAAAACTCTTGGAAGACATTTCCTCCCAAAATTCTGCATGCTATGAAATAATGCAGTTACAAAAATAACAGCAGAATTTGCTACACTGTTCTAAAACATTCCTGTTCCCAGCAATGCACAAGTAGAATGGGAGAGCATGTGATCACCTGCCTAGGGTCTCTAAAATGATGAACGTGAATAACAGAGCAAAAAAGAGGGAAAGGAACAAACTAAACACTAGTATTTCTAGGTTTGGGTTTGTTTTCTTTATATTTTTGGAACTTTTTAGTAAAGTTACTATATAAAACTTTAGCTACCATTTTAGTCTAGATTTCTCATCTAAATTCTTAATTTTTATACGGCTACAAATTTATCAGGCGCTGCCTCAATACCTTTTCTGTACCTGCAATCATATTTGAGATGAAGGCTCATAGTCTATGCACAGTAGTATGAGTATGCTTTTGGCAATGTAATAAAAACATTGTGGGGGTGAAATTTATGAACACCAACACTCTTTATGCAGATATTAGAGCAGAGTAATTATATTCTTCCAGAGTAAATTAATTCTGAGTGTTGGTATGGATGAGAATGGGAACTTGTAAGAACAAGTTGGGTTGGAGCTGTGTTTAATTTCTTGATAATATTAACAGAATCAGGCCTATGAGAGACTAATTAAAATAAGTTCTTATTAAAATCAATGATTTGTGAGAGAATTTAAAGATTCAGGCTGGAGAGGGAGGCATTTTTTAAACACATTAGTTAGTCTCTTCAGCCAGCCAATGGAGACAAGGTACAACCAGAAAGTGTTTTAGAGCATCTGGCATAGGTACTCTGAATTATTTTCTGTAAGCAAAGATCACCCCACTGAATGTATAGGTACCGTAGGCACCTGCAGCAGCAAAAGTAGGTATTTAAAGTTAGGTGATGAATGTGCTCTGTATTTCCCCAAGTGTTACACCAATGTAACTTCACACAGAAGAAAAAATCCTGATCAGTGGAGTAAGGGAATATAGACATCTTTATACAGCTTCCAGCAAGTTTACTGAGTTGGCAAACAACAGCTCTGTGGATGTCTCACGATATTCTCCAAAACAAACAGATTTTCATGAAAGAATCAGAAAATAATTTTTGGGTCACTCAGGGGAATTCCTTAGATCCAAAGCAAGTTTATGATACAGGAAACCTCAATTTGCAAATTGTGTAAACCTTTCCATAAACTTGGAGACATTTTTCTTTGATGGAAACTATTAGGTAGGTATAAACATCAGGCTTGCAAAATAAATGATTAAAGTAAGCCAAGCACTCTGAAGTTAGTTAAATATCAGTTACAGGTCAGTGAAACCCAAATTCAGGTCTTGTCATGCATACATTTGATGTAGTCAGTGTCTGAGTTAAATTCTGTTATGTTGTTGTGGTTTTTTTTTTTTTGTTTCAACCATTGAGTTTGAAATGGTTGAGTTAAATATTTTTTTATGCTTAATTTCATGCATACGAAAGGGCACTGAAAGGACAGCTATTCAATATTTCTTTTATCCTCATTATTCAATGTTTTTCTTTTATTAATTTGCTGAACTCTACTCAAAACTTTAATTTTTCTTGACAAAATTATGAATTTCACGGTTGGCTTTCTGTGTCATTTCTGGTTATACTATGTGAATACCTCATTAGTGTATCTAATTGTTTATTATATTCCTGAGTTAAAATAAAACATTCAACTGCTACATTCCCTGGGTAAGCCAAGGCTTGCACCTAACCTTAAACAGCACTTTACATAGTCAGGCACAGCTGCTGATGACACTTGTAACACTGATGAAAATCAGATCCAAAGAGTCTTTGTAAGATCTCAAGACAATAAGAAACACAACATTAACAGGCTTTTACTTTGAGCAATTTGCCTACCCTCACACAAAACTCAGCTGATAGAGATGCTGAAGGATAATATATTCCATTCATCTGTTTTAGTCAAACTCAGCTGTTTGTCATTAAACACCCTTCACTTGTAACCCTAATCTCTGGGAATGTCAGCCAGTGGTTCTGTGGCTAAGAGCTTATTTGGGCACACAACCCTTATACATTACCACAGATGTCAACTTGTACATAAGCAAGACAGTGGAATTAAAAATACAAGCCCTGGGAAAATAAGTCTGAGATGGGATCATACTGATATTGTCTAATCTGCTAATACACACAGAGCTTTCGCTTGTTCTACATATTTCTCCTGACCCCTCCACCATGCACCCCAAACAACTGTTTCTGGATCTGACAGAAAAAGGATTTTCTATTTTTCTGAACTATTTAGCATTTTGACTAAAATCCTTGGGTTGAGCAGATACCCATGTTGGAAAATTTAATTTGAAGTGGACACAGTTGCATTTATAGAACATCTTAGTGGTAGGTAATATGGCCAGCCATGCCAAAAGTATATTTACAAGAAAAATGAGAGAAATGGAGGCATGGCAGATTAAACTGTATAGCTTCTTCTGTATTTTATCTGTGAGAGGTATGAATGAGAATGAGTCATTGAAGTAATTCCAGATGAATAACCTGGTATAGAATGTTTTTATACAAAAAACTCTGTTTTCTAGATCCTTAAACATATTCTTAGGGTTATTTTTGGTTGACTATATATTACAAAATCAGGTGCCTTATCTCCATTAACTTAGCTAAGCAGACTCCAAAGTAGAAAAACCCAAACGAACGACTCTGTATCTAAATGGTCTAAAATGGTCCAATCCCTAAAACGGTCTAAAATAGAACTTCTGATATTTCTAGAACTGTCAGCACTACAAAGTTTAAGAATATGTATTTTTTAGGGTCCAATCTCATTGTGCTCAGTGCTATGGGGAGGACATTGAGTATTACCAGGAGTCTCAAGCCCTTGTTTTGAGATGTCTTTCTTGTTCATCAAAGACATATAGCATGAGAAACTTACCAAGGCAACAGGTGATGCAGCTGTAGAAAAATAGGGTTATAAAGGAAATGGATGAAGATAATAATAACAGGCTTCTCCACTGTAAATCTGGCATGTGTAGGTATGGTCCCTATACACACACATTCTGCTGTGGCTTCATCCAGTTGCCTGGTAAAGTCCAGCAGGCACCAAGTGATGACAGCACAACTGCACTGTGGACAAGGGAGCTCAGTTCTCAAAACAAATCCCAGCTCAGAATATATCCTGTTTCATTTCCTTACCCTCACCTGCTGCTTTGTTAATTGCACTTCATTACATCACTTTGACCTGCTGAGTGACCTTAGCCAAATCATGCAGCTTCACCATTTTTCTAACTCTCAATTACAATGCAGAGATTAAAATACCTGCTGCCTTTAGTAAGCACTTTGAGTTCAATGCAGCTATTTTCTTTTAAGCTCTGTAGGCACTATGTCAGCTTTGTAAGGACTACGTAGCATTATTTGGGTTCCAATAACTTTCTAATGAGCACTAGATTCCCTGAAGCACGTATCCCACAGGCCTTCACAGTCTAATGAGCAACCCATTTTTGCCTTAGATCTGCAAACAAGTTCAGTGATACAAAAAGTATTGTGCCTCCTTCAGAAATTTATTTGTTAATTCTCATGAAAATCAAGTGGTGACTACCATGAGTGGATGAACTTGATTGCCAAGTTGAGATCTGAATGAGCAACAGTCCCAAGCAAGCACCTTCAACTAAATATTTTTCTTGCACATAGGAAAATTGGTCATGATGACATAAAAAGTAAAATCTTGATTCGGTACTGTATCTGAAGTACTCTTCCTGGATCAAAGTTATTTCACACTGCTGCTAAGCTGGACACAGGCTTGAATGATGCAATCCAGTCCTTAACAGATAAGTGTTCTGTTTGAATTTAATTAAATTATAAAACTGACTACACATCACATTCTGAATTTCATATTCCCTTTTCAGTCCTTGCTGTGAGCATGGATTTTTAGTATATGAATCCTGACTAAAATCTGCAGGATAAAATTCTCCATCAGAAAGCTACTCTGCTTAACTGGAATTCAATGTAATACAACATTCCTGTGAGTTGTTTGTATCTTTACATCATGAATTCTAAAACAGATATTAAAAAGGTATTAAATACTCAAAATACCATACAGAATAATAAAAAGAACCCTATTAATTTTAAATAGAGAATAACACACTAAATTCCTATATTATTAGTGAATAGCAGCAGTTCATTTGAATGACAGTATCCTTGATTATCTTTTCAGCTAAAGCAGGTACATGAAACATTATGTTCTTCTGGGAAAAAGAGGAAAAAAAGGGGAAAAAAGAAAAGAAAAAGAAAGAAGCTGCATTGGCAAGACCTTTTCATTGAATTTTGCCACTGGTTGTACAGGATTGTTATAAAGTTCAGGAAGAAATATAATGAATTATTAGCTGAGCAATGAATATGGGGTTAGAAGTGAATATAGTAAATAATGATACAAAATATCTGCACATTTTGTTCTGTTTACTGTGCAGAAGTAAAGAAAGCAAGCCCACCCAGAATGCTGAGTCACAGATGAGCAGCTCAGCAGTTTGCACCTGTGACTTGGTGGTAATGCAATGTGAAGGTCTTGTAATGCAAGGGCACGTAACAAAGGTATTCACTGCTTTCCTGTGAGTAAGCCATCCATCACAAGCTGATGCATCCAGCATGGCAACAACAGTGCCAAACAAGATATAAACAGCTATTCTCACACTGTATAATAAAACTGTATAACAAGAAACTATACCTCCATTAAATCAGTAAGGTACAGCAGCAACAGAAATAAACAAGAAACTATGTTTTCATAATTAATTCTACTCTTATCAGGGCACCGAAGCATTTCTATTTTCCACCTTCTACACCCAAACATTGTGAAAATATATTAGAAAGTTCTGATCATTTCCATATAGTATCTTGAAAAATTCTTAGGCACATGCAGGTTATAGACAATCAACTGCACATATTTTTCTTTCATATTTTTCTTTTTGACATGTGAATGATGACCTATACCATTACAGCATGGGTGTGATCTTTCTCCAATAAACCTTCCTTCTGATTTACATATTTGAAATATGTCTGCAATTGCATTCTCTACAAATCTTGCTATTCTCTGGTAAAGCATACTAGGTTTCAAAATTAATTCAATTATTTTAGGAAAGGAGGCATTCATGTCTTTCAATAACTTCCCAACACAGCCTTTTAATAGGATTTATATCAGAAAACCAAACCTTTAGAACAGTGACATGTTTTTGGTAGAAGTTTAGAAATCTGCATTTCTTATGCTTAAGTTGATAAAAATTGCTTCTCTTTGAGAACAAAAACTTTGTGCCAGATATGCATGATTTAGAGATATATTTCAACATATTCTGCCAAGATGTAATACAAATTACTTAGTCAACCAGAGACTGTTGAAAGGACAGAAAATCTTTCCTGTACTCATACTGGCAGGCACTGTTCATCTTCAGATTCCAAGTTACAGAACATAAATACTGTATACAATATGTCTCCACTAAAAGATACTGGCATACTCATGAGCAAAGCTCATAAATTGTCTAATAGCTATGTAGAATCAGCAAACCTTTCAGTAGGAATTATTTTCGTCAATGCCTACAAATAAATGTTAGCATCTGACCTACAGGAGCAGAAACAAAACCAACTGAAGGAAAAAGAAAGGCTTAATGATTTCAAAGCTTTCTGTCAGGCCTCAATGATAAATAGTAATGACTAGAAAAATTTAATTAGCTAACAACAGAGTGGATGATGGTGATCATCTCTGAAGCCATAACTGGTTTGAGAAAGTTACCTGTGTGCCTGTTCTCTCTCAGCAGACCAGTAAAGTAAAATTGATAATATGATACTTTTTCTGATAACTTTTGGGTTGTAATAACTGATGGAGGTCACACAGTGCATCTAAGTTTTTAATGGAGGACAAAAAACTTCAGAAGACATTAGGATTATTTTTCTGTTTAGCATTCAAATATTTTTCAGTTTTTCCTTTGATTTTACTTGTTAACTGGGGTTCTTTTTGTACTTTGATTAATCTGTTGACAACAGAGGATGTCATGAAATAATAACAAATATGATCTTTATTCTTTGGACATTAACTACAGCTAACCTTTCCAATTATAGCCTTTCTTTTTGTGTGAAAATCTCTTAGTGAAATGAATTTTTGAAATTTTTTTTTTTAATCCTACCTTGAAAAAATACATCTACAAATGAACTCTGTCCTCCTGACCCCTAAAAATCCATAGATTCTGCTAGAGGGATAAATTGGTTCTTTGTCATGTAGGATTCATTTATAACCTATTCTATGATTCTGACTGTATGAATATTTTTCCCAAACTACTTTATCTTCTTGCAATCTTGAGCCATTTATTGAAGTTCTAGAACATTATAAAAGAATTCAGGTAATATTTTAAAAAACCAAAACTATTTTCTTTAACATCTTTGCTAAGAAGTTGTTAGCAAACAGACTGTGTAGAAATTATAATCTTGTTTAGACCTAGTATTTATGTCCCAAAAGAAATTACAGAAGACAAGAGAACAATTTTCTGTCAAAATATGTAGCTGTTTAAGAAACTCAGGTAGAGTTTCTCAGTTGTCTTTTCATTTTACACAGTATTTTTCCATAAAAGAAAGGAAGTGTACCAGTGAACTTTACAGAACATGAGGTATCTCTAAGAAGGTTGCATGAAGAACACTGATATCCAGTACTGTCCCTACTTAACCTTTTTACAGTCTTGACTTGTTTCTGCATGTTAATACAATACAATATGGAAAATGTTCGAGGACTTCCTTTCCTTAACGGCTCACAGGCTTCTTTCACCCATTATCAAAGACTTTTTCTCTCCAATGTTTAGCTTATTTGATGACTCTCCTTTACCTCCATTTATAATTTCATACCTGCAATATTTGACTCTTGCAAAACTTTAGACTTCTTAGAAAGACAGTTCACAAAACAACACTCCTGCAGTCAAACATGAAGCAAATACATTACCAATGTAGACCAAATTGGTTTTTATTTGAACACAATACATTGGTTACTTGTTCTTGAGTTTAACCTTCAGATAATAATTCTGGATGATATTTCATGAGGACTACCATAAATCCATATTATCATGATAAAATAATAAGCCTTTCAACTGATGCATCATACATATTAATTATCCTGATTCTAATGGTAACTTGGTTGCTTTACTAAATTCCTGATATGCAGCTCAGTACCTCAGTCATGGCTGTGGTTTGGCAGCTTCCTGGCAAGAGAGAGACACAGGCATTTCCATCCTGCTGTGCTCAGTCACAAGGTCTGCACATGCATTTCCTCAGAGCTACCAGAGACACAGTGATGTCTCTCACGCCCTCACTCACCATCACTAACATCAGTGTTACACAGTTTGGCAGTCAGCACATGCCTAAATAAAATGGAGTAATTATGCCTGGGCTATGGAAGGGGCGTGGAGTAAGCACATAGAGATGTCTTGGCTGTATGGCTGTAGCTCCGTCACTCTAAATGGAGGTGGAGGACCTCACTGAGTTACAAAAACATTGCCAATATCCCCTGTGGTGAGGTCCAATATACTGTATTTCCTGAGGTTCTTAATTTATTCATATGAAGATTTAAGATCTTTGTTGAAACACTGAATAAGCTGAATAGGAAAGAAAGAGTTACATGGCACTACTTCATTTTGAAAGTTGATGGTCTAGAAACACCTAATTTTTTCAGTTAGAATGGCTCTTGAATACGTGCAAGAAGTCTGCTAAACAAAATACAATTTGCTGATTTAACTACTAAAAAGGTACTAAAACCTATATTGCACTATTTTCTTCTAAAGATCAAACAGCCCTATATAGGAGGTCAACCTGGCCAAACAAAACACATCTTAGAAATATTTGATCAGAAATTTTGCATTTTTAACTTATCTTTCCCAGTGTTTTTACTCATTTATTTTGATATTTTACATTGATTTTTTCCTCCTATTACAAACAAAACTAATTGGTACATGAATTAAGCCAAAGAAAATGTTTGGTTGGTGACAAGTGTCTTGGAGTGATCTGTAACATGAGCGAAGTTACATGTTCTCTGGTGGTGCATGTAAGTTTTCAGGACCTCAGAATTATGGCTGACCTGACTGGTGAATGTGTGGAATATGTCACAGCTTTCCATGGAAGACCTGAAGACAACTGTTTATTACAACAATCAGACTCTCTCGTTACTCTCTCAAAAATTAATAAAGTAGATTATGTTTTTCCTGAGACATAGCTGATTAACTGCAAAAACTACTTCAGAAACAGTAGTGAAATATACTTTTAGTTAGCAGTGACAAACACATGCAGTCATGGGTAATTTTTCATTCTATTTTCCTGAAAATCAATAGAAAAAATGTTTGCACAAACAGGTGCTTGCTTGTACTGACTTAACCTACTTTTTCTAAATAATTCTTATGTAAGAATATCTCACAATGCATCATTTTACTGACATTTTCTGCCATTTTTAAAAATCTACACAAGTAATGGCTGTAAAGTGGACTTGGAGACAGGAATATTAACGGACGCTGCTCTGCTATAAAGCTATATTTATTGAAGTCCACCCTCAAGAAGTTCACAGTGGTTACCCTCACATAAAAATGTGATGCACAAGTGAGAAATTAATTTTATCTACTTAGCCCTGGATCTCACTTACATCAAGTATGACCTGCTCACAGCTTTGTGTTATTAATCATTTCAGTAAGGCATATGAGCATTTCCTGGAATACTTACATAGTAAAATCTATAATATATAATAATCTATAATCACACTTATACCAGTATGAAATTATTTATAGCAATGGAAAGTGTTTTTATTTTCTGTAGAGATATATACTGACTGAAGCAAATTTGTGTAACTACATGCAAGGTGGGTAGATGGAAGATTTTCCTACAGTGGTACACTCATGCTGATGTGACTGTAATATGCAGACAAACCTTAATGCCATGTCATATTACTTTGGTCTGTAGAGTGGTTGTAGCACACAAATAAAACCAATTTATAAAGATCTTGAGGCAACTCTTTGGAGAGGAAAATGAAATCCTCTATATCTTGTTATGCAACACAACTTGTGGTTTTTAAGTAACTGTTGAATACCACCACACCTGGAAAATGTTACACCATCCAGACCACAGTCACGGGAAAAGATGCCAGAGTAATAAATGTGTCAAGGATTGTGTATTTGTGTATATCTTATTAGTTTAACAATGGTGACAAGAATTTGTACTTTTTGTATTGTGATTATGTTCACACTTCTGAATCCATGGACAAAGTTGTAACTGAGCTGAATTTTTTTTGTTTGCTTCCAGCAATGATATTTGTCTTTAGTCAAAAATCTCATATATAACCTGAAGTCTATTTAAGAAGGTCATCCGGGATAAACCTTTATGTTTTAATGTATTTAATAGAGAAATATAAGTAATGCCTTGATCCATGCCATTGCATAGTAATACCTGAATGTCCCTACCATTCTAAAGCATAAAAAAGAAAAACCTACTAAGCCTAAGAATAAATAACAAATTTTCTGTCTCTATACAGATACATTTTTCATAGGAAGAAATGTTAAATATTTTCAGAAGCAATGACAAGCTAGTATTGTATTTTTCTTTGCTATATGATTAGCCAAAAGGTAGGCATGCTTTTAATAAACAGCAGCTCATGTTTTTAGCAAGAGCAGTTATAAAGTACACCATCTTAATATTTACCATTAAAAGGCTAGATGACATCTTTTATTTAAATGAAGAGCATCATAACACATGCGTAAATGTTTTGATTGCCATTATAACATAATCACTATGTTGATATGCAGAGAAACATTGCTGGAAAGACATTTAGTTTAAAACTGTAGCTGAATATGTTTTCATGCGTTAGTAAAAACAAATGCACAGATAAAACAGGAAATAGGAAAACGCCCTGAGATGCAGCAGAGCTTACCTGACCACTTCCCTGCAGATCTGCTGCTTAGCTGTCCAGTGCCTGTGAGTCCCTGAAATAGTGAGACAGAATAAACGCAATGTAACCATCATGTAGCCTACTAAATTCACTTTAACACTTCAAAGGACAAAACATACTCATCATAAACTACTGAAAAAGAGCTAGCATGCAACTCCAGCTGCAAGAGATTTTGTTCACAAACTGAACAGCAATCGGCCTGTACTTTAGTCGCATCAAAAAAGTAAACCAATCACATTGACAAAAAGCCACTGTAAACAAAAAGACTGTATTGAAAGGATTAACAGTTTTGGCATCCCTACCATCAAGTCTTCTGTTCTTTTTTTTTTCTTCATCAAAATTTAGGTTATATATTTGTTGTTAGCAAGAGTTGCATTACTATTATTGTTAATTTTAGTTCTGTTTATTACCTTGAGGGTTATATATTGTAGAATAATTTTGTTGTCACTAGTTAATGTTAATTAGTTGTTTTAATAGCCTATATACCTATTTGTTATCTTTTGGTAGGTTTACTTTTTTAACTATCAGTAACTTAATAACTGAGAATATTTTACATTACTGTTGCATACTCAAAATTACAGAGTTACTATTAGTGTTACCTGTTTAACGTTTAGTCATCCTTTGAGTCCTGCGACATATTTCCTTAATAATCATCAGCCATCAAGTCTGATAGTCTCAAAAGAAATATCAGCCCTCTAAACTGCCTTCAAGGGCGGTGATATTTAGCACTGAAAATTACAAATAAAGTTTTTGAAGTTGAGTACCAACAACTGGGCAGTGACACTGATGATTTGTTTATCAAGACAACTTGTTATATACTACGAAAAATGCAGTCAACGCACTCTTCTGAGTGAAAACAAATAGGTGAATCTATGCAATGCTTACATGTTGAATGGGATATTTAATGTGCGGGGAAACTCAAAGGTTGAAGAACTAGCATTTAGACAGTCTAACAGTGGTAAGTGGTAATCTTACCTCTTTAAACTCCATTACATTCTCACGAGAGACATGCTAATACAAACAAGTCAATCAGAGTTTGTGTTTAGCAAGATCAAGCTTAAAGGATAGTTTAAAATCCATTTATTGTTCTAAAGCATTTTTTTCCATTAACATGTTATACATTAGTGGATACTAACCATGATTCATGTAACAGTTTAGTTTGTTAACTTTTATATTATTTAACAACCAGAAGTTATTAATACAGCTTTTAAAGTCTTACACAAAAAATCTTAAAACAGGCTTGGGTTCATTTTTGTAATTTTTATATAAAAAACATTTTAGGCATCTCTTGAAAAAGAAATAAAGCAGGCATTTAAAGCTAGAAAACAAGTAATTCCAAATTTAGTTTGTTACAAAAGGTTTCAGCTTTATTGACAAATTATGGCAAACATATTTGACAAAATTATGGTTTCCTATTTAGAGAAGCTTACACATGGAACTTTAAGTGATGTTTTTTAACAAATACAGGTTAAAACACTGAACAACTTCAGTTAGCTACATACATACAGTAGCTACTTGTTTTCAACCCCATTAAAACAGCATTTAAAATTAAATTTACAAACTTAATATCGAACATCTTAATCTAAACTAACATATATTAAAAAAGACAGGTTAAAACATCTTATCTACAGCTTGATTATTGTCTGGCTCAAAAAAAAAAAAAAAAAAAAGGAAAAAAAAATCATATTACAGTCTTTCAGCAACCCTAAACAGAAACTCAGCCTTAGCTAGTATGTAGAGAGACTCAAGATCTGTAACAGTGTCATGCTTTTTAAATTACACACAGCAATGAGTACAACCAACAGAACATCTCTGAATAGTTTATAGACAATGCTTGCCAAAGTTTTTTTGTCTCTGTTTTTTTAAGTCCGTGTTATAAAATAATACTAATGCCAATGTCACGCCAATGTTATAGGAAATACAAGTAGTACATAGGATAATAATGAGCAGTAATCCCTAGGATAGAAAAGAAATGGACTATTACTTGTCTTGTTGCTGTTTATGTGAAGACCACAGGCTATTAATTGTCTTTGAGATGAGGTCACAGATGAGGAGGACCTTCAATATCTACCATAGGGGTGTTCCCTGTAACCCCCTCTGGCTGACCTTGGAGGTGGTGCCTTTAGACTGGAACGGGTTGTGGCCCATTCTTCTTGTGCTAAAAACAGAAGAGAAAAACAAGTTTTGTAAATATCTAAAATTGAAAAAACAAAGGGATGCCACTGCTAATCACTGTCAAAATTCTTGAGGGTTCTGGCTGCAAACTTTAGAAAAACAGAATGAGGATGGTGTTATCATCCATTTCTTTATCCTCCCACAAAAAAACTTACTGAAAACTAACCTACTTCTCTACACAGGCAACCGGTCTATCTTAGGAAGAAAAAAAAAGCCTTACTCTTTCACTGTCAGCAGAGAATAATAACTACTGTGTTGGCGGTACAGTCAGCTCTGCAAAAATCACTGTGCTAGTCTTCCAGTTCAGAATTTATTTGATGAGTTTCTAGCATTTAAGTTAAAGCAGAAATCTGAATAACATTTAATGCAGTTGGTATGGTAACAAGATGAGGACTTGAATCATGAAAAGATAAGAAAGATATGTTTGACTTTTTACTTCCATTTGAGACCAAAAGAAAGAAAATAATGGAAAAAATGTGTAGAAATGAAGCTACTACATTAAGTAAAAGGAGATTTTACTTTGCAGTAACTTTAGAACACTTTTTCCAATTTGGTGAATCAAACATGCTCAGGAAGAATAAGATAAAAGCTGTTAGTCTAGTTCAGTTTTTACAAAGTGTCTACAAATCTTCTTCCTCCTTGGTGTGATATTTCTGGAATTTAAACCTCCCAAAGGTGCAATCAGAAAACTCCCTACAGTTGTAGTCCAGAAGTTGAGCCCAAAACTTGAATGATCTCCTAAATTAGCTAGTGGGTCATCAAATGATTTCTGGTTTTGTCTTCCACTGACTTCAACTGATCATACTTAGAGTGATTAAAATGGAAATGCACAAACTACAGCGTATCATCTTATATCACGCCAGAGTGCAACACTGCTGGTATCTTGTTTTTGTTAATGACTGCTGACTTCTGTGACCACTAAGATCATAAATAGCTGTCACTAGGCAAAAGATACCAAATGGTTAAATCAGGTATCAAAGATTTCTTTTGTAAAAAGATAATGCAATGTGAACATGAAAAATGAAAATATAAAGCATTAAAAGCCTGTTAAAATTCTGAGAGCTATTTCTTCTCTGCAAGCTCTCTGCAACTACACTTCATTATCTCATTGCCTTGAGGTATGAGGGGAATAGCAGCTGTAGAGATAAAGTGAGTTCAGGCTAGCATGTATGGAGTGGGCATTCCTGTAAAAGATTTGGTAGCCGTTGATCTTGCTATGGAACAAGAAACACTCCTGCTGTGATTTTTTGGTGCACTCCATTTATTTTCTTTTTCTTTGAGTTCTTCAGGATGTTCTCTTTTTGAATATCAGGGGTTTTATGGTCACATGAAACCAAAGTGTACTGTGGAAAGCTACTGCCTAGAGGGTAGAAGAAGTAGCAGCCAATATGATATAGTTCTAAATCCTCAGGTCTCTCATTCCTACAGGGAATCAGTTTCTGTATAGTGAATTTAAAAATCCTGCCTCTGTGGTATGTATCATTACACCCTTTAAAAATGGCATTCTGCTGTAAATTTTTTGCAGCTTCAATTACCCTTTGCTGAAGTGTTACTGCATTTGCAGAGAGGCCTTGGGGACAACAGAGATTTATATGGAAAAGAGAAGCTTTATTTATATAAATGAAAATGACTGAAGTAGTAAAAATATTCAGTAAATGTTCAACACAAACCAATTTCTTGTTCCTTTTTAGTTACCTCACCGTTGTCCAGATTGAAGCACCTTCATATAAAGGTGAAATGTACAGTCCTTTTGGTACTACTCATGCAATAAAAAATGACTTTATATTACCAACAGTAGGAAACTGCTTTTCCTTGACTGTTCTTAAAGCAAATTGCTCCTGTGACTGTACCAGCTTCTGATATGGAACAAAAACTGAATCATAATTTGTGGTACAAGCCTCTTACGCTGTTTTTTTCAGTAACATGGTGGACCTATTTGCTTGACTTCAAACTTTAACACCATCATTGAAACATGATGTTGACAGCTAACAGCTCCTGTTGATACTGCATGTTAGACCCTACTGTATTAACAGGTGAATCCATAGCCAAAACAGATGTGGAAGTTTTGGGACTACAGCCTTCAACTAGGAAAACACTGGTGTCTACCACTCATACAGCAGTAAAGGATTATATACTTATTGTGGAGAAAGCAAGATGATAGGGAGCAGCAACCTCAAGAGTCTCTGAACCACACTGTGCCAATATATTACAAGATGCAGCCACACCAAAAAAGAAATCAGATTGCTAGTGTTTTTTCCCTAAGGGGGGACGCTAATGAACAAATCTGCATGCTAGTAATTAAAGGCTCCTTGACATGAAAGCTGCTCTTTCATGTCTCCCTTCCAGAACTGCAAGGTAACCTTTTTCTTTCAGCACCAAGGGAAGAAAGGGACCTCCTGAGAGCAGAACTCTCTATCCTTAGGAACAGTCTTAAAAGGCTGGAGTCCTATAGATTACCTCAGCTGCAACAGAGAGATTTGGGTAGCTCGTTGGGCAGCAAAGGGTGGAAGGTTTGATTACCAGGCTGAGTTTCACTGTGAGAAGAGAAGAGTGAGTGAGCCTGGTCTTTCTCTGAAAGATTGTGCCAAAATGGGAAGGCAAGAGAGCCTGGACATATTTAATCTTAATAAAGTGACGTGTTAATGAAATGGAAACTGAGAGGGATTTCAGGTGAAGAGCAGGCGATAGGTGTAGCTTTGAAGAGAGAAAGGTAATTGGGAGAACTGCAAGTGAGAGACTGGCCAACAGCTGAATAAATGTGCAGGGTAGTTGTTGTGTTCTAATGCTGATTCCTTTTCCTCTTTCTGATTCCTGTGAAGAGAAACCCTGTGGAGTCTGACCTTCCCCTTCCCTTGATGACATCCAGACTTCCATCCAGTCTTTCTGCTCTAGCAGATCGCACTCATTCCCTGTCCTTTTCACTTCTGACTGTCTCCAGTGATATCAGGTGTCACGACTATGGTTAAAAAGAAATCTACAAAGGCAGCTTAATAACTGAGGTCAGAAGGTCCAGTTTTTTCAGGAATTTGGTGTTATTGGCAACTTTGCCATTCTTAGTTAAGGAGAAATATTGTATGTTTTGCTTTCTGAAACTAAAAGTATAAGTTATAGCAGCATGATGGAAACTTAAGAGAGTTTATAGATGAAGAATCTGAGAGTGCTTGGGCTAAAGGATTGCTTTGGGTGTGATAATAAGTGTTGTAGCTACTTTGGTAAGAAATGTGAAGACATGGGCACAGACCTTTTAATTACACTGCATATATCTTTCAATCTGCTATGTGCTCCCTGTGAATTGGTATTTGAAGCTCACCTTTAGGATATAAAATTAATTCTTATTATGAAGGCAATCAGCACCCTTGGTTTATGCCTGATTGAAATTGCATGTTTGTATTTTTGCACTGCTTTTTATGGTTCAGATAGACTCTTATTTACTTTGCTGTGTTCATTAAGTTATATAAATGATTCCAGTATTTAGTGCAGACATTATTGATACATTACTTGAGGCTATCTTTGAAGATTATTTTTTGATCAACTGCTAGGAGACTCCATAGCTCTAATCTGTTTAAATACAGAATTTTATTTAGGGTTTTTTTTTTTTCCTTTTTTTAACTCTTCATTTAGCATTCTGCAGCCTTATAATAGAATTTTCCAGCATTGAATAAAACTCTTTCACAAATGCAAAGAGGAAAACAATGCAATAGTTAAAGGGCAGATAACAATAATCGATGAGTTAAAAATAAAAATATATATTAATGGCATGTGATTTACATAGGACTATATTATTTCCTAATTATTTTTCATTTATAGTCATTGCTTAGTCCTGGTACTAATAAAGACCTGATCACTTTTTCTTCCCAGTAACTTATTTAACATCTGAATATTGCCCAAAATTATTTGGCACAGTTTTATTAATTTCTGGTCCATTATTTTGGACAAGTGGCCAGGAAAAGATTAGAAAGAGCTATTCTGATTAGATAGTTTAGATGTATATAACAGCAAGTAGTGTAATGGTTCAATTTGATTTTTCATTTATCTTTTGATGTTTTAGAAACAGAAGTCAATTTTAATTCCGAATAAAATAGTTTCCTTTCCTGTGAGAAAAAATATCTCTTTTACTGCATACATGTGGAAAGAGCACACTGCACTAGAGATAGAGCATAAGTGGAATTCAGGAATTGGGATTACTAGCTCTACTCCTTGTTAGCTCAGTGACCTTGGACAATTATTCAATATTTTGTGGTATGGCTTCCTCACTGGTAGAACGCGACAGGAATACCTCCCTCCCTGGGGTGTTCTGAGATGTCATTAATTGCCTGAGCAGGAAGAGAAAAGTATGCTGAGCAGAAGACCCAATAGAAACCAGACATATACCTTTAAAATGAGAACTCTTAAAATTAGAATGCCTTTCTTTGAACAATTCAATTTGTGCTGTATTTCTAGTAAGCCTCCAAACTTCTCCCTCCATCAAAAGATGGATGGAGACAAAATACTGCTTGCAAATGGTTGGAAAATTTGTCCTACACAAGCTAATGACTGACGCTTAACTAACTTTGACACAGCCAGTCTTTCAGCCTAAAAATCCACACAGAAAACATAGCTGCATTTTTCTTGTGTCATAATTGGACAAATATATATTATTTTAGACAAAAATGCAAGAACAGATTTTGTTTGGTTTTTTTTTTTTTAAAGGAAAACATGTACTTTTTTCACTCTTCTAGTCTCTTTTTGCTTATCTGCAAAGCTTGCAAAACGCAGGATTTTCTGACTTGCCATCTAACGCATTTTACTATTTTGTGAGAAGAGCTGAAGTGACTATCTTTTGAATCACAAATGGTGCCTTTCTTATTTGAAATATGGAGTTTTCAGAAGGTTTTCAAAACACAGGCTCAAACCAATCAAGCTTACTTACACCATTCTAAGTACCCTTTATTTTACTAGACCTGCTGTATGAAATGTATACAGTTTAAAAACTAGAAATGAATGGAAAACCTTGTGGTTTAATAGTCTAGTTTCTGAACATGGCCATAGCTCTCAAAAAACCCCAACCTATTACACCTATGCTTGATAGTACCTTCTCATCAGGAGGGCTAACAATTTAAACTGCATGGCTTCTCCAAATCTGCTTTCGGACTGTGAGCTTCCCTGGCTCAAACTGGCAGTGGAGGATCACAGAAATCCTCCAGCTGACAGCACTGGAGCAGGAGAGAAGTGCTTGTGAAGTCCCCTCCGCCAGCCCTCCCTGCAGGTGCAGTAGTGACTGCGAGAGGTGCAGTAATGACCACTGGAGGAAATTATTTCTTAGAAGGCTTCAGCCACTTTTCTAATGAACACCTGCCACAGACAGGGAAGGAGCAGCATCAGAGTACACTGGCAACAAGTATGGGAAAGTGCAACGCCAGGAGGAAAAAAACTCTAATCAGTGTTGTTGTGAGGTGAGTATGAATGTTACAGTGTAGAGGGAGTTTTATTTTTCACTTATTTTCAGTAAAAATTAATTTTTTATTACTTTATGGTCATGCAACATGAAACATGCAGTGATATACTGCATCTGGAATTAACTAGATGCACATCAATATTACAGGACTTTTAGATTCTCCAACTCTACAGTTCCCATGGTGCAAGACAGTCAAATTACCATTTGAAATATTACAAAGGGAAGTTTTGCATGATTTACTTATTCTTATTCTGTCATAGAAAATGATTTATAATTCAGAAATAATAGAGGAAGCACAATAAGTTGCTATAAATTAAAACCAATCTTGTGCTACATGCAGAATTTTTCTCATTGTTGTAATATAAGTGAACTACAGAAGTTTTAGAATATACAGACAGGTAAAAGAATGTGATGAGTTTAAATACAGAACTTTCTAAAGAATTATAGCCTAATTAAAACACTGATTTGACAAAGCAGCAATAGCTCTAGTATCATACCCATATTAGTTGCCATAGCTGAATTCAAAATGTGCTCCTTTCCCCGCAAACTTTCAAAATCATGCTCTTATGAAAATCATAACTCTTTTCTGAGGGAATGAATGCCACTTGGGATACAGCTAAGGTGATTCCTCCAGTAAAGGAATTGATAAAATTTTGCAGAAAATCAAGAAAATGCTTTTGACAGTTCATTCTGTCCCACAGTAGGCATGCTATCAGTAAGTATAGGAATGATTGAAATAGAAGATTAAAGGAGGGCAATTTATGTGGTATATCTTCTGTCCATATGCAGTAGAAATCTTCAATGCCTCCTGTTTCCAGTGGAATAAAATATTGAGCACTGTACAGGAAGACTCAGGAGCACTTCTGAGTTCCCCGGGCTGGGTGTACATCTGCCTCATCCTCAGCAAGAGACCAGATGCCTCAATCAGCCCAAAATAAAGGTGGTCATGCAGGAACATGACACATTTCTCAGAACCATGGCACACATAGCAAGGTTATTAGCAGGGACAGCTTGGGGGGCATCCGGATGCAGGTGCTGTATCAATATTCACACACAGTGAGCACAAAGAGGAATGAACTGCAGAAGGAAACAGCTGACACTGAAGACCTGATATTCACACAGTATGGCTTCTACAGGTATTTTTCATTTCAGACTGGCCCCAGTTTGAGCCTCTGGAAGTGAAATCTCACAAACAGTTGGGATTGCATCTTTTGCTTTAGTTTCAAACTAAAATTTATGTACTTTGAACCCATTCAATAATGTGGAAAGAAGAACTATAAATGCAGACAACTGGTAAATCTGCTTCTAAAGAACACTCCTGCTCCCATGCTAGTGTAGAAGCACCCAGCATGTGCTAAATAGCCAGCCAGGTACTCTGCCAAGACACCACAAAACGTCCACCACAATGCTACAATCTGTGTCTTGTCATCTGAGATGCCTAATTAATAATAAGATGGATGAGGAAGTGGTTAGAGAGTCACATTCAGAGGGTAGTGGTCAATGGCTCAGAGTCCTGATGGACATGAGTGACAAATGGTGTCCCCCAGGAGTCTGTATTGGGACCAGCGGTGTTTAATATCTTCATTAATGACACAGGCAAAGGGATTGAGTGCACCCTCAGCAAGTCTGCAGATGACAGTGAGCTGAGTGGTGCAGCTGACACACCTGAAGGACGGGATGGCATCCAGAGGGATCCGGACAAGCTTGAGAAGTGGCCATGGAAATCTCAGTTTAACAAGTGCAAGGTTCTGCAGCTGGGTCAGGGAAACCTCTGGTATGAATCTAGGGGATGAACAGACTGAGAGCAGCCCTGCCAAGAAGGACTTGGGGGTGCTGGTGGAGGAGAGGCTGAACATGAGCCTCGCATCCCAGAAAGCCAATTGTATCCTGGACTGCATCCAAAGCAGCGAGGCCAGCAGGGTGAGGAAGGTAATCCTACCCCTCTGCTCTGCTCTGCTCTGGTGAGACCCCACCTGCAGTGGTGCATCCAGCTTTGGGATACCAGCACAGAAAGGACATGGACCTGTTGGAGCGAGCTCAGAGGAAGTACCAAGATGATTAGAGGGATGGAGCACATCTCCTATGAGGAAAAGCCACAAGAAATGGGATTGTTCAGCCTGGAAAAGAGAAGGCTTAAGGGTGAATTAATTGCAGCCTTTCAGTATCTGAAGAAAATTTACAGGAAAGATGGAAAGAGACTTCTTACAAGAGCACGTAGTGACAGGACAAGGGGAAATAGCTTCAAACAGAAACTGAGCAAGTTTAGATTAGATATTAGGAAGAAACTCTTTATTGTGAGGGTGGTGAGGCAATGGGACAGGTTGACCAGAGAAGTTGTGAGTGCCCTATTCATGGCAGCGTTTATGACCAGGTTGGATGGAGCTCTGAGCAACCTGGTCCAGTGAAAGGTGTCTCCACCTATGGCAGGTGGGTTGAAACTAGATGATCTTTAAGGTCTCTTCCAATCCAAAGAATTCTCTGATTTTATTATTCATTCCATGATGATTTTAAGACCCAGACACCAAGGAAAGTTTTAATTGGTATGTTGCCATGATATTTTCTAGGAGACACGAAACATATACACTTAGATGAAATGAATGAAAAATTGGTGCACATTAGTAAGACTTTGTTAAATAGTGTTAGTAAAGATATTGTTTGTAATCACAAGCCATGTGAAGTCAAACACTCTAATGATGAGAATCAGACCTATGTCTCTTATATCTGCAAATCAGTCATCATGAATTATTTGAGCACTTGATTTCCTACATTTGAATATTTAAATGAGACTAGGCTAGAAAAAAATAGGGCAAGAAACCCTTATCATGCTGAGCATAATGAATATTTGGACCAATTATCTACAATACCAAAGTTATTAAAAATGAGGAAGGAGCTTGGACTTGATAGCAGAAAAAACCCTCATATCTCATCTGCAGAGCGATTTCTATGAAATGCTTCTTCAAAATTCACAAGTATTTTCTCTGTATACATTGTGTCATGGCTTCATTTTACTTTGTCATTGCCATAGAGGGTTTATTTCACACTAGGGTGACAGTTCCAGAACATGAGCATGTTTATGTCTTTTAATAAGTATGAGAATTCATGTCTCCTAAGGCAACATCTCTTCAGTCAACCTATTTATCAGAATTCTTGAGGTTTGAACCCTCCATATACGTTTTCCTCTGCAAATTTCATCACAATATACTTACTTTTACTTGTTCAGCACAAACTATTATTGTTATTGTAGAAAAACTTAATTTACTAGATGATACACTTTTTAGGACAAACACAGAATGAAAAAATAAACAATAAAATAAAAAAGTAGTGGAACATTGCTGTACATTTTCAGTTGTTAGCTATAAAGGTCTATAAGGAATTTGTTTATGAAGTGCCATCTCTGTAGAGCATTACTTAGTAAACTAATTGTCATAACAATTGCAAAGCTCTTATATAGAGTGACTGGCAGGGAATTATTTGTGAAATAGTAAAATCATTGTGGCAGCATTTTACAACTTAAATGATGTCTTACATTAAAAGGAATTATACCAAGCAGTTACACTCTCCAATTTTAATTAAAGATGGAATTATCATAAAACCAAATACCCAGTTCTTTACAAGTACTTAATGCTAAACTGGAGTAGAATATGCATCAAAAAAACATGGTAATTTGAGAAAATCTAAACAGCTGAATATTTTTGGTGAAGACACAAAATATTTAAATAATGTCTCCTTAATGCAATGGCAGCACATGCAATAAACAGCCTTGCAGCTGAAAAGCCTTCAGCCTTCTCCGAAAAAGCAGCAGTAATGTGACTAGAGCTCATTTATGTCTTCCCTCTTTGTGTAGGTGGCAAGCTGCAGATTAACCTTCCTAACTCTTGCCCAAGGCCTTTGGCAGATGGTATTATCCTAATTTAATTGTAGTGGTTTAGGAGGTTATAGACTTCATCCTATCCTTTCACTCTCTGCCTAAGGTTTCTGCTTTTTTGTAGCAACAGAAATTCTGTGTGTGCTGGTCTCTCAGATACTGCAGTCCATGATCTGACAAAACAACCAAAATGGCCATCATTTTCAGGTAGTACACAACTCAGGATATGCACCAGGCTGTGAAGTGTGGCATCTAAGAGGCACACTCTCACTACTGTGGCAGTTTTCCTTTGGAAGCAGGGGCAGAAGCCTCTTGAACCTTCTGCAGCAGCAACTGGCAGAGCTCACCACCCAGCCTTTGGGAGAACTAAGACAGAAAGAGCAGGTGATAAACGAAGTTTTGAATGCTCTGATCAGTGCAACAGTGAAAAAGAGTTCAGATGAAAAAACTGTGAGGCAGGTCAGATGTAATGAATACAGCTTCTGGGTTGTGCCTTTCCAGGAAGTCATATTTTTCTCTGTTATCTCTCTAATGTGGCCTAACACTGCACAACACTTGAGTCAAGAATGCTGTTTCCTCTAAAAATAAAAAAAACGGAAAAGGAAAAAGTGAGAACATGAATTCATTACAAAGGACTTTTCACTTACAGTGGTCCTGTCCAGGGAAGATGCTTTTTAGAGTTGGGCATGATATTACATATGGGCAGGAAAGATTCTTAGGTAGCAAACTTTATGTGTACATTTTATCCTACTCAATTCATAAGACAAATCATTAAATTAATGTTTTCACTAGATATCTCGTCAGATGACAACAGTGCCAAAAGGGAAACCACAAAATTACTGAATTATAATGACAGCAAAGAATATAAACCTTTTGTTCATAAATTAATCCAATTTCATGCCTTTTCTTTTAAAACATAAGAATCAATTTAACACGACACCATTACCTTAGTTTAGACTTATCTGCAGGTATCAAAACCTTCAGTGACAGAAGTATCATAAATGTTTGTTGAGTGCAATTAGCTGTGAGGATGCTTTACATTTTTATACAGTATTTTAAATGACTGGTCTTTTATTTTTAAACTACCTTCTAAAGATATTTCTTTACAACTCACATGAGGAAGCCTATAAGGGCTACATTCCCAATATTTTCAGGCATATATCCCAAATTTATGTTCCTAAGCCTGGAACAGTGATCCTCAAAGTTCTCTAGCAGTAGCTGCATAATCCTGATCTTATCAAAAATTTGTAGGAATGTTGTAATTCCTGAATACTGTATTTCCATGTGCTCGGAGACTGCTGCAGGGAATGCTTTGAAGTGTCTCTACTTTGATCCTTTTGAGAGACTGGGTGACGAGCATGTCAAATCACAATAGAGCTTAGGTGTCTAACTTCATGAGGGGGTTCTGCGCTGTGAATTTTCATTCATGGAACATCCCTAAGTCATGGAAAGCAGTGTGATTTTACACACACCCTTGATCTTTCCATTGTCTTGGGAGATTCCTTGGCTGGATTTGGAGAGGATGGAATTCTTAGGAACCTTCACAAAAGAAATTGAGCAAGGAGTTAAGGCAGTTAAGTTGTGGATTTTACAGCAGTGAATACTGTTTAGGAATCCATCTTGCCCAGCCTCAGACGAGTGACTTACGACTCTTCCTTGTTTAGTACTTCCATCTAATCAAAGAGATGTGAACTTCCAGAAAATTAAATGGTGTTCAGGTGGGCTCTGCTCTGAAACACGCATGTGATTTTTGCAATCATACTGTGAATAATCCATAAATGCATAAATCTTAGGAACTTCTGAGGAAACTGTTCCCCCAATCAGAACTCTCCACAAGTTTTTTTTTTTAAAGAGCACAGAAGAACCCATGAGACATAAAACACCTGCTACTTCTCAGGAGTATAGACAGCAAGAAAAATCATAGCAGGCATATAGGAGTACTATTGTGCTCTATAATACTTAACAAGCTACAGAGAATTCTATTTTATACTTTAAAAAGGTTTTAAGTATGAAATAGCATTACTATTTCATTCAATCTACTTCACAAAAAATGAAAAAATTTCTTCTCAGGATTGAAAACTGTCCTCCCTAAAGGTAAGTTGGAAGCAAGAGGATGCATGGGAGAAAGTAAAAAAACGCCAAGCTAGTACATTTTTAATAATTCAGATATTGTTATTGGAATGGATAAGGGTGAAAAGACAAGTTGTTGCACAAAACACCTAAGAGGTGACAAGAAGACACCAGTTCTACATTTGTGTACAATTTGCCTGTGGCCTCATTCAGAGTTTAGGAGAACTCAGACTTACATAGGTGTGCCAGAAAGAATTGTAAAGGAGCAATATAGCCTTGTTATGGAAGGCAAAACAAGGTGTGAAATTGAACTCAAATGAAAGAAAGACTGTTGATTTCTGCAGGATGGTGAAAAGTGAAGGGGTAGCTGATTTTATAGAGTGAGATGGATTCAGGAGACTCACAATGAGTTACAAAACATCCTGAAAAAGCAGATAACTGGAAACAGAGAATTAGGGTAAAGTTAGGTGAGGATGAGAAGGGATCATGTCTCAGATCAGATACAGAGAGAACATCAGTGTATGCAGCAAGAACTCAGAAACTGAGGAAGTTAAGCATATATTCTACAGCTCTATAGCTCTGTGTCCTCAGGCTACCTCCTCAAATAAATAGTGGTGACTTAGGAATGACGGAAGTTCCCACACAGATTTCCAAGGCATGAAACTGGCAACTTTACTAATTTCCTAAAATAAGTGAACCAACAGTAGCATAAACAGTTATATATAAACATGTCTGCTTTCAGAAAGTAGCAAAATTGCAATTTGAAATATTATTCAACTTCCAGTTTATTCCAGGTTATTGATAACACTCAGTTCTTTGTATTCAAATGCCAGCTCAGAAAATAGTTCAAGCCAAAAAAAAAAGCAAGTCCACAGTTATCAGCCATGTATTTTAAGACAAGTCTAGCAAAGGAAACCCAGGCATAAACCCAGGGTTTGTTTCAGCTGCTGAGTGAAAAAAAAAAGGAGCTTTATGCAGAGCATAAATTTAGTCATGATGCCACTCTCTGGATACTTTGTAAGCCTGAGCTAATTAGCCCATTCAAAATCCCTGCTGGGAAAACAAGTAATATTCTTCTGGTTTTACAAATGAGGGATTGGAAGGTAAGTGACACTACTTTAAATGTCTTGCCCAAACACATGGAGATTCAGCATGGTGGAGTGTAATTAAAAGTTAAACAGTGGGTAATGCTTACTGCTGAGCTCAGACTATTCTTTTCTGCATTGCCCAAAATCTTAGCAGTGCACTCAGTGGAGAGGGGATCTATAGATGGGAGAAAGGATCTTCCACTGTGGCTATTAAAAATGTATGTGCAAAAAGGAAACAAACAAAGGGTAACTGAACCACTCACACTCATATGGATAGGCTATTATTATTACTTGCCTAGCACTGAAAATGTGCTTGACTGCACATTGGAACATCCAAATATATTGTGAGAACTGATTATACAAAAAAATAAGGTATTTCTGATTATGCAATGCAATCATTTTGACAATGCCTCAGCAATGTCTATTTCTGTACCAATACAAAGGAAACCGCAAGTTTCCATTAGTGACATTTGCTTCACAGCTGCATGAATAAAATTATTTATTTCAAGCAGCAACCCTTAGTGTAACTTTCATTTGCAGCATCATTTCCAGCAGCTCTCATTTTCACAATGCTGTGGAAGTCATCATGTAGACTTAGGATACTTAGAAGCAGTAAATCAGGCATGACATCTCTGCTGAATATACTAGGGTCCCTCTTTAAGCTGACAGTAGTCAGCTTTGCTCCATTATTTCAGTGAAAATCTCAGAGTGAGATCCGCTGCGCCATCTCATGATACAATGTACTGATAATTATTAATAGGAAAACATGGACTAGACTCTAGTTATCAAAATATATCACTAATTGCAAACAACAGATCTAGAAAATGGTTTGTACTCATTGTAGCTACACTTCTCTTCCTTTCATGCCCCGGTACCCATGAAGTGGAACTGTTCCAGCTCAGACACAGACAACTCGGTGGGGAAGTGCAAAGAGTACAGCCCTCCCTCTACTCATACTGCCTAGTGTGTCATGAGATTATGGCAACCTTTATCTTGGTGCAGTAGGGTTCCCATGGTGATACAGCATCCTCTCCTTCTTTCCACTTTGATTAAGTCTATATTTCAAAATCTCACAAGCCTTGCTGGTTGAAATGATGCACATGACAGCAGTGGACGCATAGTATTGTTGGCACATAAAGCAAACTGAAATTTAACACTCTGAAATACATTCAAGCACTAATCAGAAATTTTAGTGTTGCTGGTAAACTGACCTCTGACTATGAGTAATTGGCTTTGTAATTTTGATTGAAATTCATGGGTCCAATTTTCTGGTCCTAAGTCAAAATTCACCCTAAAGTTACACAAATGTATTTAGCTTGGTCTTTCTAAAATCAGAGAAATAAAGAAAAGTGTATGGAAGTAATTTCTGAGGTGTCAGTGACAGATGTTTTCCTTTGATTTCACACATTTGCTGAAGATAGAATAGACCTTACCGTAGCTGTCATAAGCCTCTTCACTTGTTCCGTGACCATAGTCATAATATTCAGGCACACTGTAACAGATTCAGATAGCCATGTCACTATTATCGTGGGTAACCGACTCAAAACAAAAACATAGCTCACAAAATGAAAGGCATTTTAACACTTTGACATGATAGCATAGTCCAGCTGGTTTCAGGAACAGTGAATATTTAAAAGTATGAAAGAAAATGTATCAGTGACAATAACAGCTATTATACAGTACATCACAATTCTTATCTACCGATCATAAAACGAATTTGGTCCTAAACATGTAAACCTAGGAGATGTGACAGTGAGAAATGAGGTCTAAAAAAAGACCACTGTATCGTTCACTGTTGTTAAACTGCCAAAAGGGGTGCTAATCTCATTTACTTGTAATTCTAAACATTTATGCGCTATCAAACTCAGCATAGTTTGTTTTCACAAAGCTGACTCTATTGCATGGTGTGGAACCTGTAAACTACTTATCTTTACCAAAAACACTGTCAGGTTTCCAGCTTTGATCCTGAGGAAGAAAGCATGTTCCCACTGCCTGTAGAGAGAAATCTGATTCTCCACAGCCCTTTTCCTTACGTAGTTATTGGACGCCCATGGAAAGTTTTATACAATGATCAATAAAACACATATTGAAAGAAATGAGGGTCTAGGAGTGCAAAATCAGCCTTGATCACAGTGAGTGATCAAACTCACTCTTTCACTGTTTTCAAAAATTATGTATAATCATATTAACATGCTGTCAAAATATTTCAGACAATAGTTACATCCTGATAATCAGCAATACCCACCTATTACGTGGAGTGGGCATTCAGAAAATTCTACATCTGAGACATAATTAAGCGCAAAGGGAATTATTCACGCTTTTACTTGACTGCTATTCACAGTTGTAGTTTGCACTGTGTTTTTGGTACCTGGTACCAAATTCAATATCAGGCTACTTCTATTCTCCAGTACTAGGCAAACATATAAGAATCAGTCTCTGCCCAGAAAAATTTGCAAACGCAATGAACTCCACTATACTGTATTTCTTCAATTTGCAATGAACCAAACAGAAAATGTTTGTTCTCTGTTGATAGCTTTTAGTTGTTGTCACTTCTGCTTCTTTTTCCTTGGACACTGTGTGAGACAGACTCTTGCAAAATGAACAGAAGCAGGCAAGCAGCTCAATATTGCTATAATTATAACATTACTCCTCAGGCCATTTTCCATATTGGATTATTGTTTAAAAAGTATTAGTTTGCACTTGAGAGAGAAGCTTAGTTGACAGTGGAGTGCAAGTAGAAATATTTCAGAAGTGCAATAAAGATAAACAAGCAATCTATAATAATTATTTTCTTAACCTAATTTTGACTTTGTTCACAAACAGCCTGTAATCAGATTTTTAATTTGTTGAACTTAATAGCTATCCATAACTATTCTTGGAATACTTTCTGAGAATGATTCATGTTCTCTATCTCACTTGAGAACACATTGCATGTATCTGATAACTGACAGTCAAGCTGCTTTGATTTGGGTCATGTTATCCCTTAAAAGGCTAGGGACAGCTATCATAGTTTTCAGCAACAAATATCCATGGATGTGGTTTGGAGTTTTTTTGAACTGAAAATGCAACTGTAATCGTTGTGCATTAATTCAGTAGTTTAGTCAGAAGTCATTCATGCGAGTGAATCAATTACAATGACGCCAGTATCTTAGAGCAATGAAATTCATTTGCTAAAGCAATTGCAGCAAATGAACATAAGAATAACACGAATGAAATTAACTTAACGCTTCTGAAGACTTTTCCCAATGCCAACCGAGCTCTATAGGACACAATCACTGTCAAGACTTCCCGGATAATGGAAACCATCCAGTTACTTGAAAATTAATTACCTAAATACACAAACCCTCCTATTGAAATGGTTCAAGAAACGAACAGGAAGAATACATCTCGTATTTGTAGAACACAATATTCATTCTGTATCATTTTGCAATTATTTTAACAGCCAATTAGATGAAATTATAGGATTATGTAAGGTGAACTAAAGCACTGAAGCATCAGGGTTAATTCATGTATCTAGTTACATCTACAAAGTTCATGGTTTAGACGTAAGAAATTACTTGCACTGTTCAGAACAGACAGATGACATACCACCCAGCTCTGGCAGACAGCTGTGTGAAAAACTAACTTTAGAAGCTGCATTTTGGCATATTGCCTGTTTTCCTTGGTAGAGGAGGGTGTAGGACTAGTGAGTGGTGTTACAGGAAAGGAAACACAAGAACTCCCATCTTCTGCCAGCAGGTAAGATGTTAATATTTCTTCCTGATACGTTTTTGCAAACCAAAGCAGCTGCCTCCCAAGGTTAGCTTTAAAAGGAGGCCAATCCAAAGGCCAGTAACTTATCAACAGGAGTCCTGCTTTCAGTGGTTACTGATCAGGGCCTTGAGCTATTACCCATCAACATAACATCCAGAAGAACGCAAGACTTGCAAGAGCAGGTAGAAGATTCATTGCTACATTATTGGTGTTGTACGTTTTTATTTGAGAAAAAAACACACAATCATAGAGATAATAAGCATGTGAGATAAAAATCCAGCAGTGAACATTCTGAGCTGAAATACACTATCAACAGAATACTAAATTAATACACAAACCATCATAAAATAAGAAACAAGCTGTATTGCAACTATAAAAAGAAAGCAATTTGTTACATACTGCATATTTGATGTCTGTGAGCACAATACTTAACACATTCCTGAAAACACGTAATTCATAGCATAATACATGACTGTCATCTAGGTCTTCCAACTTTATTTCCCTGAATAATAGTTTTTCATAGATTTGAGCCAAAAAGGCATTTCAAATTCCTTGCCAACTCATATTAAAAAGTGTTTTGAAGAATATGTAAGTGAAGAAAACTTATTTCTTATTATGAAATACCAGACTTAAACTCATATTTGTGTGCCAGACAGCTTATCCATTCACCTGCTCTATTTTAAACGTCTCTGAATACTCATTATAATCTCTTATATGCGTTTAGTTGTAAACATTTTCCTCTGTTTTTTAGCAAAGTGAACAATGGGCTATATTTTTAAAAACTGTGTGATGGACTATGAATTTACAAACATGAGGTTGTTTTTTTAAAATTATTGTACTACAGAGAGATGTAGTTCATTTGCATTATGGCCAACTGAGAAGGAAGCAATCAGCAAATGCATTCAGCATAAATAAAACTTGTTTATATAATTTTATAGTTCTCAGACTGTTCCTGGAAAATATAGTGATCATGAGCTCTAGAAACCTCTGACTCTCTTGGCAGTGCTAATTGGAAACAAAACACCATTATCTGTCATTAGCATTCATTACTTTCAAGCACCATGAAGTGTAATTTGCTTAAAGTACATGCACCCACCTGAAAGCAGAATGCAACACATTTTATAAAACAGTCAGGATTAACACATTACCAACTTCTCAGCTTTTACTTGGACTATACTTTAACACCAGATTTCTGAATCATAGAGGTCTTGATGTACCATGACTTACGCCTCAGTAACCTTCTACATGTACCACTCATGGAAAAACTGATATACACAGGGGTATGTATCTCACAAGCAGTTAAATTTGGTTTGTATTTGAGAAACTCTGATGCAATTTTTCTCTATTAGAAGCATTCACAACAAAGATATATGACCCTGTCCTAATTCCTATTCTGTGGGCAAAGAGATTAATAATAGATATATTGTTAATCTTCATAATCTTTACCTATTTATGCTCATTTTTTTTAACTTTTCTTTTTGGTTAATGTTTTTGAACGTGTTCATTTTAAAGATTTGGAATCAACGTTTCCATAAATTGTAATCTGTTCTCTTCATGCTGATAAAGCCGGATCAGTTTCCCAAAAAAACCCAAAACCCAAACCAACATAAGATGCTTGTTTTTGAGAGATAAAGGTACTTTAGAGCCTTCCAACCTGTATTATCTAGGGCTCCTATGATATGACAAAGGCTCAAGTACAGAGACTGTATCTAACTGGCAACCTTTAAAGCCAATAAAGACTTTTAACCTCATTAACTGGGACTTTTTCAAATTGATATTAGTGCAAAAAAATGAATTCCAGTTTGACTGTGTCACCACCAATGGGAAGTCACACAACTTTTTGCCCAAAAGGCTGTAGAGAACAATGCTTTGAAGTGATTTAGGGTTAGAACCACAAACAAAACTGCTAAGATTGAAGCCACAAAACCCTGACTCTTGGGTCAACAAGCTACCCAAGGGAAGCGTGATGTTCCCCGCTCAGAGGTCGATGGGGTTAGGTACAGGAAAACAGGACATTAATGAATAGACTGCATTAGCCTTTGACCAATCTCTTCCTGCACCTGCAGGAAGCTGCTGGCAACAGATCCTGAGTTAGCAACATTACCATCTGGCTCCCTGGCTGCTCTTACAGCTGCAGTAATATAAGGCAGCAGAACACTGCACAAACTGAAGAACAGAAGTACTTCTTGTTCCCTTGTGCTTTTTGGTTATCTGTGGGTTTTTGTTTTGTTCCTTCCTTTCTCTCTTTTTGTTCTTTGATTTTATTTGGTGAAGGATGCATCTAAGCTTTTATTCTCAAGTGTGATTGCAAACATACAATGGGCTCTCTAAAGCCAAAGCAGAAAGGTACAAGAAAGAGTTCATCTTCTTTAAACACTGCCAACATGTGAATCTGCATAGAAACATGCTCTGTAGTCTATCCTGAAAGATCCCAAGAAACTGAAAGTCTTTGAGTAAGACCTGTTAACTTAGATTTAGTAGATTATATTTTCCTGTAAAAATATTTTTTTTCTTTCCTAATGGTACTTTTTAACTGGGAGAGTATATGTTAGTATAATATAAAAATATTTTATTGAGAAATGTTTGGGAAAGAGCTGGTCAATTCAGTAAAGAGGCTTTTGATAAATCTTTGGAATTATAACTCTGCCATTAGATAATAATCAGGCTTCTTTTGTGAAATACATGAATTGGTCCAAACTAGAGATTCTGCTGATGCCAGTGAAGTTTCACAGTTCAGAGTCATAATGAAATAGGCTAAAACTCGTACACTAGCCTTTGAAGAAGTAAAAATAATTTGAGCTACTTCCATCTTTGTGTTGTAGCACTCAACAATGTGACAGTGAACCAATACTGTGGTTTAGGATTAGAACTCTTTGAGGAGGGATTCCCAGTCAGTTTGCAATCAGCATCTCTACACAGGTACAGATAAATGAAGCTTTATCACTCCTTAGAGAAACATCCCAGTCAGGGTTACCTTTAGACAAGATACTTGAGTCAAGCTAAAGCCCAGGATAGCTCACAAGGACCCCTAGAAGGGATTTAATATTTTAGAGTTGGGATTCAATATTTTAGACAAATCTCTTTTCCACATTCTTGAATGGATCCTTTGAACTCTTGGTCTATATAAAATTATCTCCCTCTTCCCCTATATAATTTCTGTTTAGTAATCTTTGGCGTTTCCAACTTCCAACATCTATAACTGGTACAATCAAATATTCAGTTCCTGTGCTAACAGGATCCAGTCTAACATTACTGCAGTTGTTTTATGTAAGATTGCATTTGTAAAGCTTCTGCCTCCTACATGAGGGAGGGAGCTAGCAGGATTTAACATACGAAAGAAAAGTTGTTTACACAAAGCAATATAGTTCTGCCTGGAAGAGAGATGAGCAAGATTTGTATTCACATGAATTATAATACATTAAATTTTTACAAAACAGTATTTCATAGTGCAAATGTGTGAATAAAGAAATAATCCTTCTAGAAATCTGAAACTTTCTGGAACATTTTTACTTAATAGAGCATTATATCTATAGGGAAGATGACAAATCTTTTGAATATAGGAACTTATTGGAGTCAGCCTTAAATCACAAATACAGTCCTTTACTCAATACTTCTGTAGAACTAATGGAATAATATGGTGAACATTTTAGTGGATAAAGTCTCCCTTTTTCTGAAAGCTCAATTTTGATTGTATCCAATATTTTTAACAGAGAAGAATATCTCCGTTGCTCCTGAATTTATTTAGTACCTCACAACATGCCTGAAGTTAAACTAGATTAATCTGTCTCCAGCATTTTCATATGTTTGATTTTGCTACTGAAAATACGAATTTAAAAATATTATAAACTATAAAGGCAGTAAAGTTATACAAGCACAGAATTGGAGAGCCAACATAATTGCAAGATGACTTCGGGTTCTGAAGTTTTTGCAAAATATGAAATAGAAACCAATCTGCCATTTAATTTCACATTGCAATTTCTATTTACCTATTCTACATTCCACTGTCATTTTCTTACAGACACAGAATTATAACTATTTCAGAATATAGTATGAAATACCTGCAGACACAGTATTTGCAAAGGGAATGATGCAGCATTTTAGGGATCCTAGACAGTTTTAGAGGAGAAACTTTTCTCTAGTTCAGAGTAGTGAAATTTGATTCCACTTCACTCATCGAATCAAATAAATGAGAAGTGGCATTTGGAAACAGTTTCTGATGGTGAATGCCGTAAGTAGATTGCTGTGAAGATACATAAAACGTCCTATTCTAGGCTTTCTGCCTTGATAGATTTCAACAGGTTGGAAATAAAATATGGAGAAATCTTTATTTACATACAGGCAGATATAAGGACAAAGCCAAAATGAAATATGATGAAATATAAATACTATGCATAGTGCTTAAATAGTGAGAGTGAGTAATAGAGAAAATAATAATGAATATCTAATTTTGCAAAGAATTAGTGCAACCATTCTACCTATTGCTGACAGCATAGGGTTAAAATGTTTTTAGAAGCATAGGCCTTGAGAACGGTAATAGATATTGTATTTGCTGAAGGCAGTGAACAGAGAGAAACTGCACACAGTGAACCTGTACCTGGGCACCCACCTGTAGAGTAGCTGATCTAATGATTACTTGATAAACATAATAAATCACAACAAGAATCATGAGAAAGTATTAACAATACGGTGAAACTCTGGGGGGGGAAGGGGGCTTAAACTCATGCTTGGGTGAAAACAATATATACAATAGAACAATGTTAAGGTTGATGATTAACATATGATTGAATAGCAATTATGTCAGGAAAAAGTATAAAATGAAATCTATTCTGAAACCATGTCGGGACTTTTGATTTGGGTCTGAACCCCTGGTCCCCAGAGCGCTCTCAATAAAAGCACCGGCATAATCATTCGTGGTTATGTTTTTCCTACGCTAACATTGCTGCTTGGACTATATTTATGTGTCTATGTATTTTACTACATAGTAATATTTTGATAGTGAGAACTTTGCAAACCTCTGATTATATCACCAAAACATTTAACTATGTGATAATCTATTAATTCAATTAATGATTATTCACAGTCCTGTCTAACCATTGTTTTTAAAGTAAGGACAAAATTCTTTCATTTAACTATGGATAGCTCACAACTAATGTGCTGGAACTTTTCACCAGCACGTAGTTGAAAACAGTGGGACCCCTGAGTAGAGTCCACCATGGAACATGTACACCCAGCTGAACCTTAGACTACTGTTTTTACAAGTATACTAGTCTGATATTTTACTTGCAGCACTGCTTCAAGAAACTCATCTTTGGAAACAGATGAACATACAATATCTTGATATCTGGAGGTCAAGCAAGGATAACCAGGATGAACTGGAGCTCAGGCAAACATATCCTGCTAATGCAAATAATTCCTGGAGATACAACTTGATAAAATACTCTTCCTAAATCATTTTGCAGCATGTCTCTGCACTGATGTGATTGTACAATAAGTCACATAAATGACACGGACTGAACTGTGGTCCATGTTGTACTCCTGCATATCAGATCAGAAATAAGAAAGTGATCTCTAAAACTTCTGTACTAGTAGCCAACACTGCAGAAAAAGAAGCTGTAAACACAACCTGTAGAGCAGATAACATGACCTTTGCAAGACATACAATAACCAGGGAAAAAAGTTTCTTTTCAAAGTCAATAACTTGTCATATATTCAACTCCAGTGGCTGAATATGCTCTTGAAATTTTCTGTGGGTATGAGTCATTAGAAGAATGTGCATCAGAACTGTTGCACCTATTAGAAGCTGAATGGATAGGTATTGCTACAAACATATAATTACTGGATAATACTACATTGATAAGGTCATAGCATCTGTTTTCCATACCAGCATAGTGGACACAGGCAGCAGTTTTGTTCTTTTACTTCTGATAGTAGTATTGAGAAACAGATGCCCAATTGGACTTTGCACATAACAGCACAGCTTTCGGTATTATTGCACCTTCAGAATTAAAGACAATTCAGTAAGGTGAAAGATATCAGTCAACTTGAGTTTCTCTCTTACTGCACCTTTTCTTTTTCTCTTCTTCAGTCCTCTAAGATAATTCCATTTTAGCAATTTTCTAACACAATGTTTGTCAGACTTCAGATCCTGTAAAAACTTAGAATTTATTCCAGACATATTAATGCCATCTTTCTTTATGTTAAAGCTTAGATTCTGTACTATCATTAACATCTCACAGGGGAAATTCGGAGATGACATAGCCTATAATATGCAATTCTGCATCAGAAACAGAAGTTTGATTGTTTGTTTAGCAGATGCAGGATGAGTTTGCAGTGTGAGTTTGATAGGCCAAAAAGAAGTTACTATCCCAAAATGATCGGCATACCAGCATGAAATGTCTGTGCAGAGAACTGCTGCCTATAGCACTACATAAATTATTTGCAAAATTATCAGTATATATTTTGCCAAGAATTGGTTCAAGGTCCTAAAATTGGGTTACTGTCATTAGTAAGGCTGGGTGCAGGCAGGCATGAGAAATGCTTTTTCCCTATGTCATCTTGCAGTCACAGCAAGGATGACAACATGCCATCACAAGGCCTGTGTTGCTGTGGGATGGAATCTGTAAGAGCAACGTTGTGCACTATTTTCATCTGTCTTTTATCACTGAATTATTTATTCTTCTTGTCAGTAAGTTATGGGTTTCCCTATATTTACAAGTCTATTTACAGCCTAAGGTGGGAGTCATAAGATGCTCTTTCTTTAGAAAGAACACACTTGGAAACTCATTTTGCTGCGGAACTATGTTTTTAACAAAAGCCATACAGAAAAAAGGCAGAATAAAAAGCCAGGCAACGAGACCTGAAAGCCGTTGTCAATATACCATCTACCTGTTCACAAAACCCAGAAAGGATTGTTGGAGGAGTGTTCATGCCAGGCATTGTGGAACAGAGAAGTAATATCAAACCCAAATTTTAAGCTTCACCAGAAAATCACTGGCTTCCTTTGCTCTTCTCTGTTAGGCACCACTGTTTACCCTACATATGGCTGAATAAGTTAGGCACAAATGGATTAAAGAGACTATACCATTCCTGGTTCATCCTATGACCTGCCAGTCAGTCTCCGGTTTCCTTGGTATTTCTTTTGACTGTGAGACATGGTATCTTTGAAATGAAACTGTTGGTCCTGGCAGAGACACAAAGGTCATTGGAGAGGACTCCAGATGTGGTAGCAGAGCTGAAGACAGCGCTGTTGTCCATCACGGTTCTTGGCTGATTCATCAGCAGATGATCAATTTCCACCAAATTATTCTGTTGCTCTTGGCTGAGGAGTCTGGCCACACTTTCCATGTGGGACAGTCTGATCCCTAACAACCTCTGAGTAACCAAAGAGGTTGATCTTCTACATCTCCTCACAAAACTTTGCATCCTTTTCTCCTGGTGATCTAGAGATCTCCATTAATCCTGGACAGTGGTGATAGTTCAACAGACTTAGAAGTTCCTGGTAAGAAAAGCAAAAAGTATATTACATTTTGAAAGCGAATAGGATTCTCCTATATTTTCTGTGTTACAGCTGAGTTGGAAATTGACACTTCTATCACTTTGTATAGTATGTCTATATTTTTAAATAAAGTTGTGAGACTAGAGGTTTGGGAGGTAAATCTAACTGGCAGAAGGGTTTTGAGTGTCCTCTGCCTGACTTTCAAGTACATAGGGAGTAGTGTATGAACCTAAGAACTACTGAATATCTCTTGGTGTGTCTGGACAGGCAGATATTCTTATCACCAAGATCCATCTTCACATTATATGGAAGGGAGGGGAAGAGAGAGGAAAACAAGGTTTCATCGAGAAATTTAAATTACAGTGCAATTTTGTACATGGGAAGTATGTCAGATCTGGTGTCTTCTCCTGCCCACTGAAATGGTTGTTTCCTTGCCCTCTTTGGTATTGAACAAAGCATTCATTGTAATTACCTTAAAAACTGTATTTTGACATCTGTATGAACAAATTTTGAAAATGAATAGGGTTTCTAAATGTCCTCAGAAAATGTGTAGTCTTTCACAGAATCCTGTAAATAATGCTTACAAACTCAGTCAGGAAGGACAGATGGTTGTTCATTTCAACCTATCCTGAGGTTCCATCTTGTGTTCTGGGTTGTCATTATGGGACAGGAACATAAGGAGGGAAAAGGTGGCTCTACATCCACATCTTCTGCTAGTTAAAGCAAGACATACCTCCATGCAATATAGACTATATTTGTCATAACCCATAATTTTCTTATTTCTAAAGTAACCCTTCCCAAATTAATAAGGTACAGGTGGTGTAGCAATGTGCAGGCCACGGAGAATCCCCCGGTGGCCTGGCCACTCACAGCTCTGCTTTCCACCTGTCCCTCCCCTGTTCACCCAGGACTGGCCAGATGTCACGGCCAGTCATCTGCCTATTGGCTTGTCTCTCGCCTTGCCCTCCACCGAAGGAGGGCATAAAAGAGCTAGGCGAGAGGGGGGCTGGGCCAGTCTTGCCCGGTTATCCCCAACACCGATTGTTCTATGCGTGACCCTTTTCCCTCCGTGAGGGAGAATAAAGGAACGCTAATATAAACGCAACTGGTCCGTCTGTTTCTACCAGCGAGCAGCTGCCGCCGTTCAGCCCAGGAACAGAGCTCCCGGGATAAGGAGCTACTGAGGGCTGGATTCGGTGGCCCGAAGGAGCCAATAGACGAAACACAAAAGATACAAGGTGGCACTTACCATAGTGACAGTCCTGCTTTTCTCTTTCTTCAAGTTGCTCCTTTTGTCCATTTCAAAGTGTCCTTGAGGTGCCTCTTAGCTTGTTCAGACACGCAGACTTACTGTGGGTTTAATTCCAGCCTGATTCTGAGACTCGGCCATGACCTCTTCCACAGGTGACCCCATCCCCCTAGTTTCAGCTAAAAATCAGACTGCTGTCATGAACGACAGAGCTTTCTGTCTGGAGAAGTTCATTAGAGAATTCCGTTAGATAAGGACCTATACAAAATGTATTGTTGGACCTGCAACACCATCCCTGACCTTTAGTACAAATTGTTAGATAATTGTGCACTAAAGTACAGCATCTGAATGGTCTTGGGGATTGGTATTTTTGGTGCTCCTTCTACTAAACCATAATCCTATGTTTTAGCACCGTGCATGTTGATACTGTGCTCATTTTCTCTGCTGTTGGCAGAGCTTCTAAATTCTGCAAAACTCTAAATCAGACCTCTTGGACACCAAAGGACTAAGGTCTCCAAAAAGAAATATATATGGGCAGAAAGACTCTAGCAAATGGGAAGTAGATACAAAGTATGGAAGACAAAGGCAAGGGTAACAGCGGTAGTGGTGGCAGGCTGCCCAAACTCTGCCTTCACTCTGTGCACGGGATGAGCAGGGGAACAAGGCACGACTTAGTATGAGCTCTTCTCTAAAGCACACTGAATTCAGCCTGAGTTCAGATCATCTACCCCATCTGTTCATGACCCTCCACTCCAACACATTCTTCTTTTTGAAGAAATGAAGAGAATATAGCTTGGTCAACCCGCACAGCGAGGCAGACAGTCAGACGAGTGTGTACCATCTCTAAGAATTTCCACATTGGCTCCGTAATAAGCCATAAAAAGCAATGGAAAACTCTGCCCTCTAACATGAATAGAAATCTGCACTAAGCAACTAACTACAATTTCTTCTCATCTCATGCTTTAGAATTTCAGTCAGTCCCTGCAGAGGAAAGCAATGGTAATTTTGTGGCTGAGCATGGACATCGCCAGCAAGTTTTTGTTAATTTTTTTCCTCTAAATCACACGCCGGATGACATGACTAAGTACTTTGAAGCAGTACTACTTATCTTCTTTGTTAGGTGTGCACATGATATGTCTTGCTCATATGGCTGCAGTATACTATTAAGCAAGATCTGAGACTTGGAGAAAACATTTTGAAATACACATCTAACCAAATATTTTGGGCACACTGTTTCATTGTATTGTATCATTACTTTTATTTTTGGCTCAGTAGGCAGGCATTACTATGAAGCTAAATGGCCAATAAGGTACAGAAATACAAATTGTGTATTTAATGGTCCATTTGTTCTTTAAATCTTTGAGATGAGAAGTGTGTAGTTCTGAAAGTGCTCTCTTTGAAATCAGTAGACTACTTGAGGCATTAAGTGCCACTCAACATGGATAAGTATGACCACATGTCCTGTCATATGTTTCAAAAGGAAATGTTTTAGTTGCAGATTTTAAACAGATTAGGTATCCTGGAGGTAGCTCAAATCAGTTGAAAATGTATCTGATGACTAAACTTAATAGCTGTTTAATTGACTAAATTATGTGACTATAAATTTTCTTTCTTGCATCAAATTATCACTACTAGTTTTAGCCACATTATAATACACTTCTCATAAAGTTGATATATTTGTCATCTAGTTGCCTGGGACATCAACTTGCAAAAAAATTAGCGGTTAATTCAGATGATATAAAGCAATGTCATAGCAAGAGATTTCCAACTAATTATTGTTTTTACATCAGAAGCAATATCTCCTGTGACAATTCACTCTTGAAGCAAGATATGAGCTGAATCTTTTAAAAAAAAGTTGAAGTACATTTGACAACAAGAATAACTACCTACACAATGACATGATGGGTGCAACTAGTAATGTGTAATTACTTGAAAGTGTTAAAGTATACTTGATGGGGTTCACATTTAGATGTGACAAATCCTTTTAAATATACTTCAGTGGATTAAAAATACTTATAAAGTATTTTTTATCCACTGAAGTACCACTCACTACAACAGTTCTGGAGCTGAATGTAATTCTGGCAGGCATTTTCATCAGCAAAGCATTCAATGAAAAAGATGGCTAAACAAAAAAAGCAAGTTTAAGGTCCTCTGATCTTTGGAGTGCAGAACTCTATACATAGACGAGACTTTCTTGTTCAGTGAGAATCACACTAACTCAGTTAAAATCTGTGTCTTTTCTTGTTAAAATTTCATTTGCCTTTCCACAACCTTACAAGTACTTTTAGCAATGCATAAGAGCACTTTCTGAATAATTGGCTGAAGGACCCTTTTTGCCTTCAGATTAACTGTGAAAAAGATGGCATTCCATATTTAAGAAACCTTAACCAACTATCAAATTAATGGATGAGTGTGTGAGGTGCATGTATATATAAAAAAGGGATCATTTTTGTTGCCTCATCTTAGTGACACAAATCAATATAAGATGTGAATGTAGCTTTTTCCTATTGTTCCACATCATAAGGACAAAAAATAAATTTCCAAACTTATCAACTCTGAGAGTTGCTTAGAAAGTAACTGGTTGAAAACAGATAGTTTCAGCCATACTTCTGGCATGTAATTCCCTTCTATAGTTTACCTTGATGGTGGATGCCAACCAGAAACACGTATTTACCATCACAACTATTTTTTTAAATTTCCTTCTGTTTTTCCCAAAACATTGTAGAAGCTGTAAGTATGAGATTCTCTTGACAACTTATCACCAGTAAAGCATAAAAAAAGGGCACAAACAAGTCCAGAATAATATCAAATAAGAAAATTATGTAATTGCTTGCAAAAAAACCCAAACCACTTAATTTGCACCAATTTTAAAAGCATAGCTGCTTACATTTTTGCTTCATCTGAATCTCTTTATATAAACTCTGTCATTACTACTTTTTGATAGCTTTCTAAAGTACTCTGAGATTTTGTAAAGTTTAATGTGAAAAATAAACCAGGAAATTTACATGAAAAACTAAGAGAAAAAAAGTGTTCTTTGAAGAAATAATGTAAAAGTACAAATGTTTACCTTTGTGTTTGGGTGGCATAACTGTTATCATATGCTTCATAGCTTGGATCATCATATTCACCCCCATATCCATCATCGTATCCCTAAGGCGAAAACAGAACACCACAGCTTAGAAGAGTGATAAATCAAAGCATATTATCAAGTTGTAAAAATAAATTGCATCAACACATGCATGGCATGTTTGCTCACGATAATGTGAAAAACACAGCTGACTGAAGACAATTGTGAATCGTGAAGAACAACCTGTACATTGCAAGAGTAAAGAAATCAGCCAGTCATTTAAGAACTCAGCTTATTCACTAATATACTGTGGTGCATTGTCCAAACCACAGTGCTTCAGTGGGATCTGTGTAGAATACTGATGAATGATAATAAAACCAACAGTTCCTAGCAGTTTGTTACATAAATGGTTCCATAAATACCTACCTGTGAAATGAACTAATGACAGGCCAAATATATCGACTGTTCTACATATTAAGAATGGTGCTATGATTAAGAAGGGTGCTATTAAAAAAATGCAAAACAACAAACAAAACAAAACAAAACATAGCAACCTATGAGAAATAATATTTATCAAACAAGTAATGGGATATGATTTTTATAAATAAAGCAGAACAAGTCCCTTCACTGAGCATACCACTCTTTTTAAAGGCATGTTTTTCTGTGACAAATTAACCAACACTTTAGTACAGGTTCCTCCCATCTAACTTAAGGTCCTCACTGAAGGGCTCAGACAGATGCTCAGTTTGCCTAAGCTAGAGAGACACAAATGACTTCTGAAGGTGGTTCAGCTCATCTAATACCTGAATTTTCCACTGAGGAAGCCATGGGCAATTGTGATCCATTGTAGCTGTCTCTGAACCAATGAATGCTCATGAACCACACAACAAATAAATAAATAAAGATATCATCCAAGGGGTGACTTTGCTCTTTTCGTATGACAGAACAACAGAGTAGGTAAGAAGTACCATATGGAAACTCTTTTTTTTCTTCTTTATGATTTTTGGGAGCCAGTATTTTTAGTTAAATTGCAATGGAACATTTTGTTATCAAAGGAAAACCTTGCTGTTAAGGGAAACGCTAAAGGAAATTGGGGACTTAAAAATCTTTGACTCAATATTAATTACAGCAGAAGGCAATATTTTCCCCCCACAAGCTATGCAAAAGTTAGTCAGGCTGGGGGAAGAAGGGACAGCATGAGGCAGCTCTGAAATAACAGCAGTCCAATAAACAATCACTAGTACACTATCATAACCACCCAAAGTACCATGTTAGTTTGGTACTTTGTTACTTCTGCTAATTAAACTCCCTAGCTGTATTGAACAAGAATTCACTGGCACGCCTAAATTAAAGAAAACATTCTATAGAGGAAACATTCAGTTATGTCTCCTTAGGGCAAGCATATTAAAATTGCTTGTTCCTCTGAGTTACCCAGGAGTGAGGGTAAGTGTAGATTCCAGGTGGGAGACTTCATTCCTGTGGTGCTGTAAGTCCTGAAGGAAGGACAGGACTCTAGATGGTGACTTCAATTCTCAGGCACTGTATCAGCTGTAGTAAGGGAAATCCTTTCTGGGCAGAAAGGAGTGTCCATATTGGGACTGGGGAATGGCCTCTCCCAGAATCTGAAGTCCACAGAAACCCCATCATCTTCCATCTTGGGTGGTAGTGCACCGTTTTGACTTGTCCTCATTAGTATAAACTCATAGCAAAAAATACAGCTAAAAACATATCCCTGCAGATGACAGTGATATATTTAATATTATATAGCTAAATACACAATCTTGCTTCTGGGGACAGGATGAGAGAAACAATGCACCCCAGGAGACAGATGTTAGTCACAATGATTAGTATGATACTGGGTGGGATCCTGCTACTGCAAAGATGCAAGTGATGGGAGTTCCTATATAAAGTCGAAGAGCTGGAGGACAGACATTTCAGCCTGCTTACTCACCATCTGAGACAACAGGCAAGGCAAAAATTACAAATTAGCTCTCTCCGTTCTTGATGCCTGAGGTGGATCAACGTTCAGCATCAGCAGGGCAGAGAACACTTGTTAATATTTGACACCTCTGTGCGTTCATGTTACAGATTTTAACAGCCTCCCTAAAGGCTCAGAGCAGGTCAATACAGCGCAAATGGTTCAAGTGGAATGGTTGGAAAACAAAGTAAAAAAGCACAATGTACATTTAATAAAGAAGAATTATTTTCTGAATAATTTGTGTCAATCGGTATGAAAATTATCTTCTAATCTTACAGGTGAAGTCTTCATGTAAGGAACATACCAACATTTATTGAAAGTTTAATATGATGTATTGTACCCAGACACCCACCATGCCTTTAGGCATCTAGAACTGAGACCCAAAATAACTCCTTTCACATCCTTGAAGTGTCTTAAACTCACTGAGCAGTTTTTTCTTCTTTAACCTTCAGCTCCTCAGAACCTACAACTTTAATGTTTGAAAATATTTCTTGGATAGGCACTTTCAGAGACGAAACACCCAGCTCCCAACTAGACCCTGCTGAGATCAGATGCTGTGAGTCTGAGGGTGTCCAAACTCACATACTCTGCTCTGTGTGTGATGAGGATGGTGCTCTAAAAGCAGTTCTGTGTAAATCCAGAGACCAGAACCCAGGATGCCCTCCCCAAATGCAGCGTAATTTTTTACTCAGTGCTAGAGTCAGCACTTCATGCACTTACTGGGTCTATTAATGCTTCTATAAAAACCAAACAAAGAAACAAACAAACTTTTCCCGTATGGAAGTCTTTTTGTCCCATGGTAACTGCCACCACCATTCAGAAGAAAAAGCCTACTGCAATGAAGTGGAAAATATGCAGTGGGGAACTATTAGAAATATTCAAACTGATAAGCATTTCTAGGCTAGGTTTTTATGCCAGACTACCTTTATTACAGGTATTTCTTAATAAAACAACTTTCCAAAACATAAAAAAAACCCCCAACAAAACCTTTTTACTTTGTGTCAAGGGAAAGAACAGTCAGTCTCCCAACCACTAGGATTTGCTCTGGCCCTACAGTGATACATCCTGGATGGGAGATAAAAGAACAGAAATACACATTTGAAGCTGCAGTGGCACTAAGAATGTTTATTAACAATCATGGATGATTTTGAGGAGTTTTGGTATTGTTTAGAGTTGAAAAATAACAACCAAAAAAACTGAAAAATCAAGTAAAAATTTGAAACAGAGCTCAATTAAAAAAAAAAAAAAAAGACTGTTTTGAAAATGAGCTTATTTAAGTATTTCCCAGTCTCTCCCCACAAAGGGAACATTGGAAAAACTCTTAGGAGAGTCTCGGAATAGCATCTAAAATTAGCATTTGGAAGACTCACTTCAGGAGGAAATACTCCCTACTCTACTACTGATAATGAAAATTATAGTCAGGAGAAAAAGGGATGTAGAAGCAAAAAGGGACATAATTGAAAAAAAGTTTTATATTCTATTACCTGAGAAAAAGTTAAGTACCAATTTGATTCAACACTCAAGAGACTATTGAGAAGAATTTATTTTATTTATTTAGATTTACTCAAATCCTTTTCCATTTTCAGATGCTGAAAAAGATACTAGAAATACAAACAAAATTTTAAGTATCATTAGTTACAAGGGTATCATAATATAACACAATTGGATCTCTTTAAAAATGAATTTCCTTCTTAGTGTTAAGACCCTGTTTCAAACAATAACAGCCTGCACTCAAATGCACTAAGTTTAAATCACCTCTTCTCTGAATAGCCTTAGAAAATAGAATTTTCACAGCATGCTCTGAAAAATAGTAGGTTTCAACTCTGTGAAACCAAGAAGGAAAATAAATCTAATACTTCTAATGAAAACTGCCCCACTCACAACATTTTATGTATGTCCTCATAATACATGATAAAATACATTGTAGGAGAGTTGAAACTGATTTGTTTTCTATAGAAAATAGCCCAACTCTTTCTAAAGTAACAAATTACAAAATATCTAGACTTTAAAAAATAAAAAAACCAAAACACAAACAACACTAAGTCAAAATAAAGTGAGTTATGCAACTCAGAATTGTAGCTGGCAAACATGTGAACATGAAAAATACCTGCAGTTGGAGAACCAGAGTAGCCCTTCTCATTCGCTGCATCCAGCAGTACACAAAATTTAGTCCTGTACCTCAGAGAAGGTGAAGGTATAAATATCCACCTCTAGTTGTAACTCTTAAGTAAAAGCAGTTAAGGGACCTTTGCACAGTTTTCACTATTTTCTTCACCCTGCTTCTATGTTGCTGTCTCACTCTATTTTCTACTGTGACTTGGCCACATCCATGCTTTCTCACACATCCACAGCACCTTAGCCTAGAAAGCTAAAAGCCAGTCATCTACCACTAAGCTAGCAGTAGATTCCCATAAGACTCACAGGGTAGAGATAAAATATTTTAGAGGATAATTCATACTATTGACACATATTTGACAACAAGTTGAATTGCTCTATAAATGAGAAATTTCTTTCCAATGACTATAAAGGGAAACCATGCTGGATGTATTAGATTTAGATTACTGATCTTAAGGTAAGCAAGCTAGTTTGTAATTTGAAGGAATTTATTGGTTGTACTGAGAGCAGTCCTAAGGGAAAGAATTTGGAGGTGCTGGTCGATGAGGAGCTCAACATGAGCCAGCAACGTGTGCTTAGAGCCAGAAAGCCAAACACATCCTGAGCTGCATCAAAAGCAGCATGGCCAGCAGAGCGAGGGAGGGGATTCTGCCTCACCCTTCCATCCTTGTAGCACCTCACCTGGAGTACTGCATCCAGTTCTGGGGTCCCCAATAAAAGAAGGACATGGACTTGTTAGAGAGAATCCAGAGGAGGCCACCAGGAGGCTCAGAGGGATGGAGACCTTCTGCTATGAAGATAGGCTGAAAGAGCTGGGGTTTTTCATCCTGGAGAAGAAAAGGCTCTGGGAAGACCTTAGAGAACCTTCCAGTACCTTAAAGGGGCTCACAAAAAAGCTGGAGAGGGACTTTTTACAAGGACATGTAAGTGGCAGGTCAAGGGAGAAAGGCATATTAAGAAGCTGGGAAGGCTCTAGTTGCCCAGAGAAGTTGTGGATGCCCCATCCTTGGAAATGTTCAAAGTCTGGTTGGATGGGGCTCTGGGAAACCTGGTCTAGTGGGAGGAATCCCTGCCCATGCCGGGGGTTTGGAACTAGATGATATTTAAGGTCCTTTCCAACCCAAACCATTCTGTGCTTCTATGATTCTAAGATGAGGGGCAGCTCTTAAGTAGATGTAGAGGAACACATCTCAGTGTATAAATTTTATATAATTCAGAAAAATAGCAATTTTATTCTACCAATTACAAAGAGGGGTACAAATAGTAATTACTTTATATTTGGATTGTTCAGCGTTGAATACCTGTAGTTAGAGCAGATGAATCTCACTGAAGTACCTGGGAATTTCATCTGTTGCTGAGCAGGGATTCCCAAAATTGTAATTTATATTTAGAAACTGAAATTCTGACTAAATTATTCCATAAGTACACATGCCTGTTATTATAGCTGGCCATGGATTCTTCAGCCACACCTCCAGGGTCAGAAAAATGAAAAAATAGATGTTAGTTTTTTGAAGATGATATATATATACCTCTCCTGCACTGGAAGATTTACCAAGCATTCTGATGAACTAAAAAATAAGTAGAGTGGGACTATATTGATCAAAATTATAATTAGTAGTAATAATAAAAAAGTAATGCTGAAATTAAAATAGGAATACCAACCAACTGAAAAATCAGATCTCTGATCTGATTGGGGAGTTCATAAATGCAACGTATGAACTAGAGTCTACAGTGCTGAGACAACTCAAAGCAGATGAGCTCGCTGGAGCCAATGGAGTTGTCTCAACACACTCGACCTCTTAACAAGTTCAGTCTTCATCACACCAGCAATGGGAAACACCTTCATAAATGAATGGTAAAACATAAAGAGGGGGAAAATTTACATATGCTCATAGAAACATAATTGAAATTTCAGTATAATCACAGCCATGGAGATTTTACAAATTCAAAGCGGACAACATTCACGTCTTCATATTTCAATGGTTTAAATAAATCTCATGTTGAACAATTAGGGCATTAAGAATAAGTGAAACTGAACAAGATTACTACCCAGATAAAGACAGGGCAGAGGACACAAAAGCAAATAGATGTGCAGTGCCAAAACATGCATAGTAAAACAGAATCTCAAATGCTTCCAAAAAATTGCTGTGTGGACTCCTAAATGTAGGCTTAATTTTATTTCTTTCCTATTTTTTTTGGTATTTTTTCAACTAAATGCAAAACTAGTGAACAACACTTAAAATACATTTTGATGTACTGAAAATCAGAACAGAATGAAAATGTAAAAGAAAATCTAATAGGAAAGAGACTTTTCTTACTTCTTCCATATTTGCCGGACTAGACTACAATACAATTTGCTGCTGCAATTATTATACTCCAGTATTTATCCAGTTAATATCTTTTTTCAAATCCTTCTGTTTGCTCTCTATGCTCATGAACCACATTAAACTTCTAATCCACATGTCAAAGCTCTGTACAATCAACTGCTGCTTACATCAATTTAACTTCTTGCACTTTCCCCTAACTTTGCTGTCATTGACCCTGAAATCCTTACCTCTCCCATTTACTTGTGATGCTTTTCATATTGCCTCTCCCTATGGAATGGCATCCTAACCAGTGTGACAATTCTTTACTCAGTTCCTACTCCACAGGAATTTCTTACAGAAACACCTTTCTTCCAACATCAATAAAATGACCTATTTTAGTAATAAGCAGCAAGTGGAGACGAAAAATAATCCAATATTATCTTCTTTGTATATCTGCAGTAAGTTCCTTTTTTGCATTTGTCTATGACTCTGAGATTCCTGAAGAAAGGATTTTTAATTGGTATTTTTACTGATGATGTGTACCGCTTTACATAGTACTTGAGTGATAATATATTACAGTAGCAAGTTGCATTGGTGACATTCTATCACATAAATGTCATTTAAATGAAAGATTTATTTTTCCTGTGAACTGAAATGAATAGAGTAGAAAGCAGCCTTCAGCTGCCAAGGGAGGATGGGCTGCAATACGCCCACTATTGGTTTTAATATCTTTATCATATCTAATATTTCTCTTTACAAAATTTCCAGCGAAGCAGATGGTGAACTTCTTGTGTATCCTGATGCTCCCCTAGCTGTAGAGAGAGAGAAATAGATGGAGCTGGCATAAGATCTGCCCATGGAGCAGTGAGATTTAGTGAATCAGAAATACAGAAATAATTAAAAGTATCTACTAAAGAGTGACGACTTTTCTACCCAAGTTTAGTAACTTATTGATGGATTAATGCATCTCACTGTGCTTTGACTTGCTAGACACAATGTCTTATATGTTAAATAAACTCTATAACAATCTAGAAAATGATATTTGCAGGCCTTTAATGGCTGGAAATTCCAAGAAATTTTATTTTCCAGCTCTTGAAAATGGGGTTGTCCATCTCAGAGCTTTTAAATATTCAAGTAAATGTAGTGGTACTAGCAAGGAGCAGAAATCCTTTCATAGGTGCTTTACAGGACCTTAAAGAGCATTTAATTTGAACCCAAATTTCACTGTGATGTATTATTAATGCTGGAAGTAGGCTATTTAAATACAACTTGGCCAAATGCAAGATACTGTGCTCTAGTAAATACATCCTCAAATTTTATAAGCTGCCCATGTCTTTGAATTTGCAAAATTCTCTAAAGAAAAGCCTTATAGGAGTCATGATGATTAACAGCTATACAATTTTACTGCAGCATTGAAGGAAAAAAGCTCCACAAAAATAGTCTTACATTTTTTATGTCAAGAAAAAAAAAGAAAATACATAGGTTAATTCTTTGTGCAATCCTATTGTTTTTGATCCACTATTATCCTCTATTCAAATATATTTAACCATTAAAAATTACATGAATTAGTAATACATAACAGTTAACAAATCTTCAAGTGCTCAAAACCCAAGGCAAATAAAGATTTATTTATTTATTAATCCTGAAGCTGGTCTAGATGAATGTTCAAGTATTCTTAATGTTGGAATCTTTATATCCTATTATTTGGAAGACACCCCATGCCTTTTTCATAAATTACAGCTCTTGCTTAATCAAATCCCAAATGTTCTAGATTGCTGCAATTTGAGTTCATTGCATATTTTCTGGAATCTAATTTTATAGAAAAATATTTCTAAAAATAAATTTGGACAATTAATTTTAAATTGTCTTCTGTATGTGATTTACGCATTTTGCATAATTTTTGAGTCCATACATCAACATTTTAACCCTTTCATTCATTTTTTTGACCTTACAAAAGACTATACAGGAGTATTTAGAAGACATAACAAGGGTACCTCTTATTTAGCATTGGTTCAAGCCATATAGCTAAACAGTATTTCACCAGTACCATGAAAACCTTTGATTATATTTTTTAAGCTGTAACCTGAATAATATGTTCCATATATATATATATATGTACATGTATGTTTGAATTGATTAAACTTTTCTTTGTATTCAGTTTCTAAGTGCTTATGCAATGAAATTTACTATGAAAAAAATAATTAGCGTTTAAAAGTTATGGAAATCAGTCACTACAGAAACTAAATATTAAGTCAGTATCAGTTGCAGAAGAGATGAACTCGTTTTTTCTGCTTATGACAATGATTAAGCTTATTATACAAATGTTGGTCGCAGTGAATGCAGCAATGTTTGAACTGCTGCTAATCACATTTGAACAAAAATGTTCCTGAAAATTCTTCTTGATCCTGTGTACTGTAAAGGAGTAAAATCCAAAGCACCTACTCACAGCATCCTCTTAACAGTAATATTTAATTTTCTAACAGATATTGTCCGATTGGGAAATACAATTTAGCAAGGATTAAAGGTACTGAAGGCTTTTATTCTTGGATTTTAAAACTATGTAAGAAGGGTGAACTCAATTAGCACAATCTTGCACAGGAATTATTCATAAAGACCAGGTATAATTAAAAGAAAACACACAGAATGTAATGGGACTTCTCATGTGTGAATATAATAATGAGCAAAACAGTAAAGTGTAGTTAATACTTACTAAGATATTTAAAGGTAGTCTTTAAATTGTTATTCCCTCAAGTTTGAGCACACAATTAGAGAAATTTGGGATGGAAGAGAACAGATCATCTATTAGAAACTCCTGTCAAACGTGATTGCTCCTTTCAGCACATTTTTTAGTGCTTTCTCTAATCAAATGCTAAATATTGTCAGAAGTAGGGATTCCACCATTTCTCTTGGGAGACTGTCTGACAGCCTAATAGATCTTTGTGTCAGACACCTCTGCTAACTTTATCCCATATGACTAAATATATCCCACTGTAACAGTGAGATGCATTCTCACAACTCAGTATTCTCAGTGTTCTCCAATGTCTGTGTTATATTCTTTCATTTTTTAAAAAATTTACTCAAATATAAAGATTCAAAGTCAATGCAACCCTGACACAGACAGAGATACACTGACCAACAGATAGCACAGCAACCATGAAGGGTCCCCAAACCTTCATAAAAACCTCATACAGATCCTTGCCTTCATAAGTAGGGTCCAGGAAATGGTTGTACTGGAAAAGATGTCTTTTTGTCTTTGACTGTAGTGGATCAAGATTGTTAAATACTATACTAGTATCCTAAAGTGGAAGTCTTCTAAAGGAAGTGTCTGCCAGTGGTGATAGATGAGCTGCCTGAATTAAATCCTTAAAGTCTGATGGAATTTTATTGCATTAAATCCACCCAGAAAGTCATAGCAAGTCTGTGCAGATCTCAGAATATGACTTTCACAGCAACTCATTCAACTTACCCTGCAAGCCTTTGTGCTGTGCACCAGATCAAATGTGCATTTTTTTTTTTTTAAGGTCATGGAAGTGATACAGACATGGACCACAGTAACAAAATCCCTATTAAATAGAAAATAAAATTCCTGTTACTGTGTATGGCATATTCCAAGACTGGTGCAGCCTGGCTCCCATGCAAACAAGAATGTGTTGTGATCCCAGACTGCAGCAAGAAGAAAGACAAAGGAATTGCAATGGTTTCCCCTGTTAAATGTTACACTCTTTCTACCATGCACTTGTAATGGCTTTGGTCTAGCTTAGTCTTTATCTGCCTCATCATTCATGGTTGGAAACTCAGAAAACTGACCAGGTATTTGATCCATTAACTAAGTGCGTTAAAGGTACAGAAACAGGTAAAACTGACATACTGAAAACACAGTGGTATCTCTATGCTAATTCTTTTAATGCTTGCCAAGGAATAAAAGGATGGAAGAAGCAAAAAAAAAGGTAAAAAAGGACATCAGCTCTGTTTATTGCAAGACTATTCTTCTCAGAAGAGTGATTCTGACCTTTCCTGGTGCAGATGGTCAACAAATTAAGGGCAAAAAAGGATTAAAAATATTGATACACTGCCAATCAGAACAGTACTGATTTTCATTTATCACATACAAGTAGAAGTTAACATCTAATATTGCCTCTCCTACTCTAAGCACTGTGATGGAGACACCAAAAGCAGAGTTCAACAACTCCTCAAGCATGCCTAGGGATGGATTCCCAAAGTGTACAGATCATCCTGGGCCATGACTCCTCCATTTGCTGAGCAGTCTACTAATGGTGTCCAACAATGTAACTGAAAATGTAATTTCTGGTTCCTCTGTTTTAACAACTACATTAGATAAAGAGTGACAGGCAGACTACCTGCTAAAAGAAAAAAATTCTTTGAAGAGATTTTTCTCTAGCCATAGATGTGGAGGTACAATATAAACCGCAGTGAATATTTGGCTGATGTACCTGAAATCTTATGTTGCTGCTGTTTTTCTGAATGAATAAATTTTACTATTATTCAATAGATTTTCTCACTAAGATCAGAACCCTTCTAGCTCCATATTCAGAACTGAAAATAAGTTTGTGTGATTTAACTCTTTAATAATTTGTATTACTTTTCTAGGGAGATTTCTGTGTGTGTCCTCACCCTGTAACACATGCGAACATACACAAATGTGAGCAGAAACTTCTGTAATCACTTCCTACACAAAACACTTCTGCTGTCTCTCTGGCTTTCCAGAAAAAAAAATAGTTTTATTAAAAAATCTTTCCATTCTTACCTACCACTCAGACCAAATTCTCAGTTACTGTATTTCCCTGTAAGTCATAAAAGACTTTTAGCCTGTTTTTTAATTGACATAATTTTATTTTTATTGATATAATTTTCAACCTCATTTTATTTTATATGGGGATATTTTTATTGTATTAAATATAGATTGCGATGTATCATAATGAATTCCATTTCAGATAGAGCAACTAGGGAAGTGGGATGAAAATAAAGAATTTGTTAATTACTATTTCCTTTTAAACATTGTTTCAGGACTTTATACATTAATCTTTATCTTGTTTATACTATAATCCCTTGCCCTGGGAAAGATAAAAATCTCCTCATGTCTCAGATCTTCTTTCTTTTAAAGAGTAACAATGTTAAAAGGAATTTAAAAATTGAATTCTTTGAAACTTATATCAGGTTTTAGCCAGCAAGTTGAAAAGGCCACCATGCCAGTTTTAGAAGGACTGAAGGAAAACTGTTCACAGCTAAATAACAAAGAGGACATGCCAGCACTGAAGAAGCATATGGATACATTCTTTTACTATCAGTTCAGAGAAGATGCCAGCTAACTCTTAGACTCTGTTTGAATATTAAAAAATCAGTAGAAGGTGATTCTCACCTTCATAGAATCATTGAGATTGGAAAAGACCTCCAAAATCATTGACTCCCACCTTTGACTAAACATCACTGTCAATTAAACCATAGCACTAAATGCCATGTCCAGTCATTGCTTGAACACCACCAGGGATGGTGACTCCACTGCTTCCCTGGGCAGTCCATTCCAATGTTTGACAACCCTTTCAGTGAATAATTTCTTCCTAATGTCCAACCTGAATCTCCCCTGGCACAGCTTGAGGCCATTTCCTCTTGTCATCTTGTTGGCAGCCTGGGAGAAGAAACCGGCCTGCACCTGGCTACAGTTGCCTTACAGGCAGCTGTAGAGAACAGTAAGGTCACCCCTGCACCTCCTTTTCTCCTGGCTAAACACCCCCAGCTCCCTCAGCTCTTCCTCAGAGGACCTGTGCTCCAGACCCTTCACCAGCTCCATTGCCCTTCTCTGGACCTGCTCCAGCCCCTCAGTGTCTTGCAGTGAGGAGCCCAGAACTGGACACAGCACTGGACACACTCGAGGTGTGGCCTCACCACCGCTGAGTACAGAGGGACAATAATTTTCTTTATCCTGCTGGCCACACTATTCCTGATCCAATCCAGGATACCATTGGCCTTCCTGGCCACCTGGGCATGTGCTGCCTGCTGGCGCATGTTCAACTGCTGTTGACCAGCACTTACAGGTCCTTTTCCATCGGGGAGCTTTCCAGCCACTCTGCCCCCAGCCTGTAGTGCTGCATGGCATTGTTGTGACTGAAGAGTAGGACCACTATTCCACAATGTCAGTATTATCTCCTCATTGGCATTGTCCTCGTTCTGTTAATGCACTGAAGAAAATAAAGACATTGATTTAGCTGTGATTGCAATGGTCAGTGACTCAGGAATCCATGTTAAAAGAAAATCTTCATGATTCACAGTGACAGTGTCAGTGCTTTATAGAGTGCTTCATGACAATATTTAGTTGGGCTTTGAAACAGAAAATACATGGGACTGAGGGTTGTGCCGGTTTTTCCCCCTAGCCAAAAGCGGGGACTAGTCCAGTGTTAAAATGTATACACGATTACAAAAAACATCTAAACATTATTTAAAATTTCAAAATTAATTTTATTTAATTGACTCTTTAAATTTTTTCAGTTTAATAAGCTGTCTTTTGCATAAGTTCATAAAACTCAATTCTCAAAGCTAAAGATACTAAAAGAAAAAAGGAAATAAATACATAAAAATAGACTTCCTGACTGTAGCAAATTGCACACTTAAGGGAATATGGGTTGAAAGGAAATTGACTATTTTTGTCACTGGTGATTTTCTGTATTCAAATGTTATCATTAGAAACATCCAAATCAGGTTCATGAAAATATTTGACACATCTGAGTCCCATCATTGTGAATCCAAAGAACTCTGCTTGAGGCTGAAGTAGATTAGCAAAACCACAGCTGAAAGTTCTTTGACATAAAATCTCTACCAGACTCTCAGTCTGTTAATGTATCTAAGAAGCAAAAGATGCTGACTTATCTATGATGTTGATTTCTCCAATGTATCCCTCTAGAAATATATAAAAAAAGAAACTCTCCTCCTAATTTCAGTATTTCTTTATATACCAGTAGCCAGTCATGAACACAGATCTCAGTGAGGTCTGCTGAATACTGACTTACCTATTTAGCAGTAATATTAAAAAGGAACTAAGTCATTTGGGCTAGCAGTATTTGTTCCCTTGGTAAGATGTTTGGATGTGTGTCAATAAAGTGACTGGTAAACTCCTGAGCATCACTTTGAACATCTGGGAAGCCCAGAACCTGGGCTCACAATTATAAAATGGAGGAAGGACACTTAGAGCACTTAATTACAAGCATCACTGAAATAATACTCAATTAATAGTATGCATATAACCATTAGGCATTGCATCACTGGTGATCAAAAGCTGGCCTTCAGCTTTTAAATTGTAGTCATCTTGCCAGCCGAAGAAGGCTGTATCTCAATTTTGACCTTGAGGCAGACTGATGAATATACTTGCAGTCAGCACAGGAGTGAACATCAGAGCAGCTAGAAAACCTGAAAACATCCCCTGTTGAAATTAAAAGCAATATTCTTCTTGTTGATTTTATCGTCTGTAGTGTTTAAGAATCAATGGGGTTCCTGTATGTCAAGATGTGGCTTGGAGAAGCTGAATGTAATTTAAATTTAAGTCCATTTGGATAAGCAATGCAATTTTCTTATTTGAAAGACGTCTTTCTCATTAGTGCTTGCTGGAGGTCAAAAGGACAGTTCAGTGGAGTCTTCTAGTTTAAGACTAACTGATTTTGGTGTCAGTGTGGAAGCTAGGTACCTCACATCTGACCACAGGGCAGACATTGAGAGCTCAATTCAGCAGCTACACATAGTTATCTACTGTCATTTTAGACATACAGACATATCCCAGCTTTTGCCTTCTAGTCCAGCAAGGCAGAGGTTTCTCCTGGGTCTTACATGACATCAAGGATTCAATGTGGATGCACTGAAGGTGTCAAGACCCCTAGAGTGTCTTCAAATGACATTAGAACCTGTGTACAGGCAGCCCAACTGAACCTGAATTGAGAGATTTGCTTGGAGATGAAGGGTGTAGCTACATTCGTGTCTTCAGGTGGGAGTTGCCTTAAGCACTGATCCTCCAAAACTGAGGCTAACTGCCAGTATGTCTGAAGTCTCGAAGCATCTAACATTTTGAGATTGATATTCCTAAAACTTTTCTTCTGAGCTGGCTTGTGGCTTCAATCTTGGCAGAATTGAACAGCTCAACAACTATATACCACTAACCCCTATTTACTGTCCACTAAGTTCTCCATTTATCATCCAGGAAGGTTTTGAGCTAGTTGGCATGCTCCAAGAATACCTAATACATACATCCATGAGTCTGCCCAAAACCACAGCTGATACCCCTATTTTCTTTCTAATAGAGCACAATACCACAATACTTGCATGGAGTACCAAAATTATCTGTTCTCTGTCATTGGCATTCGACAGGAAAGATACAGCTCCTCTTTATTCCATAGTTTTCTAGCTGCAGAAGATTCAGGGTTGTAAATCATAATTATCCCCAATGGACTTCATAAATAGATACTTATACCCATTTTCCTCATAAATGAGTGAAATTCAAGCATGTTATATGAAGTTTCTGTAACATTGTAACTGGGGTGTTAAACACAGTATTTTAATATGGAAAAAAAATGGAAATCACAATCTTTTAAGGTTCTTGATTTCCATTCTCAAAATATCTTTGTATCTGAGATGCAAAGCTTGGTGTTTAAGTACATAATATCTCTGTAAAGTTTTTGTGTGTTTACAGATCACCTTCTAACTGACTTTTGCAATGACAATTTCATAAAGAGAAACAATGTTTCATATTTTGCTTCTGCTTTAATTTTCAATGAGAAAGCAAATGCAAAAACCATTATATATTTCTGTTTCCCAAATCATTCTCTGCTTTTCATAGAAGCTAGCATTGATCACAGAAATGACAGGTAGGAAAGGAAAATATTTTTCTGTGTGACTAATCTCTTTTCTGGATTGTTCAATCCGTGTGGCAAAAACACAACTGATGTTATGGTCTGTATATTTTTGTAAGTTATAGTACATGAACAACAAGCTATCCACTGAGCTAAGAGCACTTCCTCCTTGCAACGTTGGGTAAACTCTCATTAACTTCAGTGGCATCAAAATTAAAAGAACAAAACAGTGAAATGTGAAATGCAAGAAATCAGGAAATGTAACTGTAGGTATCAATATGGAAAGTAAAAATACGTTATACTCTAGTTGTCATTATTTATAAGAAAAACCATCATATTAATAATGTAAATAATTATACTCATTCTATTTACTGTAATAAATTTATCTTTCAAGCAAACCTATGATATAACTAATTATCACTATCCTTGTTATACAGATGCAGAAAACAAAATTTAGAAGAGTTAATGTAACTAACATGCTCAAATTAAAGTGAAAATCTGTGTCAGAGCAATGAAGAAAACTCAGTTATGTGGATCACATCACCACCTTCCTAAGTGGTGTGAGTCATTCCTTGCTCATATCCGCTTTAAAAGCAGATTAGCTATTGATGCTAAGGGAAAGGCTGTTTTACAAACCTTTTACAAATAACTTATCAAACAGCTTCAATACCTCAAACACTTTAAGATCCATGATTAGAAGTTCACAGCCAACAATAAAAGCTTGATGTCACCTTAGAACGTGCAATATTGTTGCAAAAAGATGTGTTAAAGTTGCACTGAAATACATCTCCATGTTGGTGAACTTAAGGGTGCTGCTTTGTTCATTAGGGTCTACCCTCCTACAACTCTCCCATTACCTTATAACACTTGATGAATTATCAGACTTATTCTTTAAATTTTGAAGAGTTTAAAGCTAATCTGACTGACATAGTATTCTTTTGCTTTCTTAAAACATTTCCTTATCTGATTTCACTAACACACAAAAGGCATAGGCTGCCCTTCACTTCATTGTTCACATATTTCTAATAATGGCACAACAAAAAATGAGTAAGATTGCAAGATGATAAAAGAAATCTGTATACTTAGTGATGCCCATCAATGTGTCTGAGAGCTGACAGACCACCTCACAATAATAATTTGAGGGAAAAGTTTAACTTTTCTATTTGTGAGACAATGATGGTTTAACTAAGTATGTCTGGTATTTAAAAATAGGTATCTTTTTTCACTTTTATCTTTCAGCAGAGGTAACAGCCACTTAGGACAGGTAATACTCTTTCAATATTCCTGTGTGCCAAGCTGCAGTGCTGCAAAGGTGCACAGAGGTGGTATGTGCAATTCACATTGCTATTTTGATAGCAGCTGCCAACTTCCATCATGCTCTCAGGCAAAGCACAGAGCGGAAGCCCTTACCTGAACATATTTCTGTGACTGCAATTTATTGTCGTGGACTAAAATGACTGAGGTATGCCAGGTGTGGTTATGCTGACTAGTGGCTGTGTGACATTAAACTGTCTGTCCACCAGACGTCATGGGCCACACCAAAGCTCCAACTAGTCTAGTATGCTACAAGCAGTAGCAGATATTTTGATAAAAAATACAAATAGTATAGACAGAAATACCAAGTAGAATAAACAAGGAGTGATGATCTCAAACATAGTTTGAGGATTAGTCTGTTGGCTTTTAAGCAACAGTTATGTAAGGACTTCCTATGTCAGTTGTTGGAACTTTGCATCATGGTGGACCTACTTTCCACAAATGTTTGCAATATTTTTTTAAACTAATTTTAAGCTCATGTTTGCACCTGCAATGTCCTGTGACACAGATTCTGGGAGTTATTTTCTGTGTGAAAATATGCATCCTTTTCAGCTTTTTAATAGGATTTATACTGCTCCAGATATGGGTAAACTAGGGCATTAGTGCACACATTGTTATCTTTTATTCAATAATCAAGCCCATAAGAAAACTATTCCTCATATAACATGATGGCTTAATATTTTTAATAGTTTTTTTTGTTTTTTTTTTTTTAAGAACACTGTCACAGTCTTCTCAGAAATGTCTGGACGAACCTTCATCCCATTTTCTTTTCACTGCCTCTAGGTAGGCTGCACTGATTCTTTCTGAGCACCTCATGAATATTTGTGTCAAAGCTTTTTCCTTGTGTGTTAGCTTCATCTGTCCATTTTGTTCTTCAGATTTTCTACCAGTTTTCCAGTGGAAAAGTCCAGCTTGCTGACCTCTAGTTCTCCAGATTACTCCAAATATACTTTTTGAATAAATTTTTGGATATTGGACTTCCATAAAACCTCTGTGTGTGTGTGTGTGTGTGTCTTTCATGCAAACAGGTAGATGCACCTTTCCATACCTGTATCTGACTATCCTCCTGGGATTTGGCTGCTTTGAAGAAATGCCTGATAACTGCCATAAGAAAATGTTCTGTAGAACAAGATCTGCTTTTAATTTACCTTTTAGTCATACAGAAAGTTGACAGTTAACTACACATCAGTATCAATTTTTGAACTTTCAGACTTCTTGTTAGCTACACTTAGAAGCTCTTCAAGCTTTTTTTTATGCTCTACATCTTCACATGACATCCATCCTTCCCGGTCAGCTTGGATCACAACAATGTCTTAAAGCACAAGAAAAGTATCCATGAATGTGTATGTCTGAACTATCACAGATGTCCAATTGTGAGGTATTTCTGTACTGCCTTAAAACCATCCTTGCCTTCTTTCTTTAACTGCACCTTACATACTTTATGCAAATCTGATGTTCTCTTGTTTTCATGGATAGGAAGTCTGCGATCTAATTAAGTCAAATTATCTTGCATAACAAAATGAGACCATTTTTTATTAGACTTCAGTGTATTTCTGCCTTGTTCTAAAATGGTGCTTCTGTGAACCACAAGAAATTTTTAACCACACAAATCTTTCTCTAGGCAGGTTAGCTTGATTAGTTCCTTACTTGTACTGACAGTATATTTGTGCCTAACCTATGTACAGGGGTTGAGGAAATTACCTGTGAAGCAGTTGCAAAAAACTCAGATGCAATAACAAAACTTATTCCTGGGGGATAGTAACCTCGCTGTCTCCTCCTGACAGGCATGCTCATTACCCTGGCATGGAAGGAAGCAGGCTGGTTACTGATTCAGTTCCAGTTCTGCATTTTCCCTGAGAGTTGGCTCAATGCAAGTCAGAGAGCTGACAATCTCAGCCAAGGAAAACTGCAGCACAGAAAACTGAAGCATTGCCTGAAGTCATCTGACTGTGCTTGCTGCCTCACAGTATTTCTCTTTCCAAGGTACACCCCACAAACTTCAGCTTCAGACACAAGTGAAAAACAGATTGAATTTAAATGCACAAATATAACTTATGACCATGATTCATGAAACACACAGATACTGCAGTTCATAAAGATAGCAAGTGAAGAACCTATAAATAAACTTCTGTCAGGAGTGAGAAACATATTCTCTAATATAAAATGCAAGGAATATGGGAATATTTCTGTGTGCATAATATAGCCTCATTCCATTTCAATGCTTCCTTGTCTATCAAGACCCAGAAGTGACTGCCATTGCTACCAGATGAGAAGCAGACAAGAAAGCATTTAAGATAAAAAAGAATAATCTAGCAGAAAAGTTCTAACCATAAAAACTTTCAAACTGGGTATGTCTGCACCTTGAATCCTTGTGTTCAGTTCCTGGGCCCTCACTTCCAGAAAAACATCTCTGGAGCATGTCCAGGGAAGAGCAATGAAGCTGGTGAAGATTTTGGGGCAAAAGTCTTAGGAAGAGCAGCTGAGGTAGCTGGATGTGTTTATTCTGGAAAAGAGGAGGCTCAGCAGGGACTTTATTGCTCTGCCTGAAAGGAGGCTGTGGTAAGGTGGGGATTGGTGTCTTCTCCATGGTAACACATAACTGGACAAGAGGAAATAGCCTCAGTTTGTGCCAGAGGAAGTTTAGATTGGATATTAGGAGAAGTTTCTCCATAGAAAGGATTGTCAACCACTGGAACAGGCTGCTGATGGAAGTGGTTGAATCCCCATGTAGATGTGGCACTTAGGGACATGGCTTAGTGCTGGACTTGGCAGTGCTGGGTTAATGGTTGGACTTGAAGGTCTTACAGGTATTTTCCCACCTAAATGATTCTGATGTAATCTGTAATCAACTAGCAGAGAGTCCAAATCATTTAGTTATGTGAGGAAGGGTGCATTCTTTCACAGGAAAATTCAAGAGAATTGCAGGCAGAGCTCTGTGTAGAAAGATGAAATTGCTGAGTATCTGGAAAGAAGTCAGGATGGCATCTGCTAGTCTGTCACACATAAAATTATGTCTTGTACTCAAGAAAAAAAAAAGTTTTTGAAAAGGTTTCAATTGTTTGATTGGAAAAGTTAATCCTAAGAGCATAAAGCTATTTTTCCTGGCTTACCTATTTTTGCTTTTTTTTTCTTTTCCCTTCAAATGGCCACAATTCACACTAATATATTCCTAAACAAAAGGTAAAAGTACATGGTGGTGCCCAGGAAACAGGTCCTTTTATCAGAGTCTGTGGTTCTGGCTGACCTAGTGAGGGCTTCTCCCTATTTCTTTTGGCTTTCTTGAAGCACAGCACTACAGTAAGTGCTGACACTAGAATTACGTCAAAAGCAAAGTGACAGCAAAACTGCCCATTAGTATCTTTTCTATTGATCATAGGTCAGCTTTTTTATCTATAACAAATGCTTTTTCTTTCCATTTTAAAATATAAACTAAAAAAACCCCCAAATCAATGTTTTCTCCAATTCTGTAAATGAGTCAAAACAAAACCAGATGAACACTGTAGAGAAATTAGCAATACAAAGACAGCAGAATCAAGGAAATTGTAACAGCAGCATCTTTTTGACTGAGGGTCTTAAGATCTAAAGACTACAGCAAAGGAGCTAAACTAAGTTTACTGAATGCAAAAATAGATTAATCAATAAACATGCAGACAGTGGCACTCATGAAGGTAATCCTTCCATTCTCGTCTTCACACCACCTTCCACATAGGCAAAACTTGGCATTTTTCTATTCAGTGATGCTGACTGTAACTCAATCTTTCACCTCAATTCTACCTGTATATTAAAACAAATGATAACTAGGAAGATGAGAAGACATAAAAATTTTTATGAAAATCTTAGTTATTCCAGTCATTCCTGTATCATTGGGTATACTCTAGACTAGTTTTATTAGGATTGTGCTTTCGGTAAAATTTCTCAAGCATATTTGACTACTAATTAACTTTGGTAGAGTAGAAAATGTGTATTTAAGGGGGGTAAAATTAGGTCCTTATGAGCATGGGGAAAGTTAAAAGCTTCTACTAAACCAAATTGGATTGGAGTTCTACTGAAATTGTGGCAAGTATGTTTTTCAGATTAAGTAAATTTTTTATGACTGTAACACATCTAGTATACTGAACGACTGCTAAATTGGTGGCATGCAACACAGCACTGGAATGAAACCAGCACAACAGGAATCCTATGCAAAGAAAACTAACTGCTTTCATACCATCTTTTTGGTATTTTCTTTTTTTTCCCTTCCAAAAAGGAGACAAGTATGTCTTGCAGAAATATTGCTGAGGGAATAGAAAATGGAAATTTATATTTTGCATAAAAATATAGCTAGGAAATTATTGAGTTTTAACTTTAGGATGAAAGCTTAGCTATCAAACAACAGCTAATCTATAATGTATAAACAAAACAGCTCACAAAATGCAAAACTATATAGTGAGGGAAAATTCTCTTAGATCTACATAACTGAATTTAGTTCAGACATGCTGCATTCCCTCAGTATGCAGAGCTCACACTGATATCAAGAGGAGATCCACAGAGTCAGGAGAAGCACCACAGCTGAGTCAAGATTTCTGGGGACCCAATTTAGGTTTTTCCAGCACTAACATATTATGGAAATTAGATGTAAAGAAGAGTGTCTCTGTGTGGTATTTGTACATGCATATGAATCTGGGGAAAAAGTCTGCGGAATGGAAACTTTTAACTTCCAAAATGCAGGCACATATACAGTCTGACTTTTAATTAATTACACATTTTAATGCATTAAGAATCATAAATTTTATGTAACAGCTTAAATTAAAAAATGTGTTTGAATATGAATCTCTGCTGTACATTTATGGAACACAAAGATATTTAGGGGTTGAGGGCTTGGAAAAATGATAAGTTACTCTGAGTTAGATAGAATGTCAACTGAAAGACAGCTGTTCCATAGCAGTTACCTATAGGCATATGCTCACCTGTAAATTTGACATTTGTTTCTAGCTATCAGAAAATGACAAAAACCTGACCATTGGAAGGTTCTTGAGATTGTCTAGTCCAACAGATAGTTTCCAAGAACCAGTCTGGTTTTGAATATTGCCAAGTATGGAGACTCCACAACCTCTCTGAGCAAGCTATTACTCTGCTTGACCACCTCCATAGTGAAAGAAGTATATTTTACTTAAATGAAAATACCTGTATGTCAGGGTGCACGTACAGCCTTTACTGGCCTTGACCTGCTCACCTGTAAGCTTCATCCACACCCCTGCTCATGAGCCCAGGAGCCCTCTTTCAGCTTGGTGTTCTTTCCCTGCCTCAGTGACACCATTGGAGAGCCAGTCTCTGGTTCAGGGCCATTCACTCTTAGTCTGGATCCCAACTGGTCAACTGGCTTCCCAGCCTGACCTTAGGTCTGCAGTGTCACCATGGACTTGCCTGACAGTCACTGAGCTGTGCCTGACACTGTTCATCCCCACCAGACCTGATCATGTTCTGTGGATTGACTCCCCGGCTTGACCTCAGATCTGTCTCTGCTACAAACTGATCTGATGATCTGGAGTCTTGATTGAACCTGGGCACCATCTCTGAGTCTACCTTGCTGGGACATGGTGGGACTGGGCTCTGGGTGGCAGGGCCCCTGCCCTCCTGGCCATGATTTGGCCTCAATTACTAGCCTCAAGACAGCCCTTGCTGTTCTTGACACTGTATTTCTACTGGCAGCTCACGCCATGTGCCTCTGGCAAAAATTTATGTCTTTGCACTTCTCTTTCTCAGGTGTTTATAGCATTGGTAAGATCTCTCTAGGTCTTGTCTCCAGGATGAATAGTTCCCATCCACTCAGCCTCTCCTCATATCTATGTCAATGCTTCAGCACCTTAATCACTTCGATGGCCCTTTGCCACACTCACTTCAGTACATTCATTTCTCCTGTACTGGGGAGTCCAGAGCCAGCCTGAGGACTCCAGATGTGTCTCAGCAGTGCTGAGTAAAGAGGAACACTTTCCCTGACCTCTTGGCAGTGCTCTGCCTAATGCAGCCCAGGATGCCATTGGCGTTCTTTGCTGTGAGGGCACATTGTTGGTTCATGGTCAACTTGATGTTCACTGAGATCCCTAGGTCCTTTTCCCTGAAAAGTTCGGACAGTTGGCCCCAGCTTGCTCTAGTCTCACATGAAATGGGAACCTGACTTGAAAAGTCATCACTGTCCTCTTTGGCACCAAATTCTGATTTCAGGTAAGCCACTGCTGGATTCTCCATTGATGATTTGTGTTGTTGGGTCACATGAGGGTGGAAAACCTCCTGTAGATTTACAGAATTGATGTACAGGCACTGTGAACTGGAAGTAGGAGAATACAGTTGGAAGGGGAGGGAAGTCAGGTTTCAGTGTGGGACTTGACATTCAATTTGTAGAAATTTTGCCTTTGTGCTCAATTAACTGATTGGTCATCTGCATAAAAATGAATTAATGAATACTCAGGTAAGTTGGAAGACCATCAGAAGATACAGCTGTAAGTAGTATATAACGTACATGTATTGTTTTTTTACATATCTGTGCCCTCAGATATTTGTATTTACTACACAGCACATTCAAATATCCAGTCCAGTTTGTGTTAAAGCTATAAATGTCAAACAGAAGACTGTTTGATGTAACTACAGGAGTCTTTCTTGATAATAGTGTTGAATTAGCTTTCTTGAATAGGGATGCAAATAACAAATTAAATTTCAATTCAATCTCTAAAAAAACCACTCTCAATATCATATCTCTTGAGGGAGTGCTCAGCTCAGTGGGCAGCCCATTCAATGAGACTTTGGCCTCAAGTAGCTAATTTTCTCCTTAGTTTTTGCCTGAAAATAGAAATAATTATTTAATAGCTGATAGTCAACCACCAATTAGTTTTAGCTTATATATATTTGTTTTTCTTAAACATTTAATGATTTTCACATGATATGCACACAGCTAGCAAGCTTCTCACTTCCACTAAGCACATATAAGCTTAAAAAGAAAAAACCAAAAACCCTCAAAACCCAAACCAGAAATATACTAAAGAGAAGACAATGCCATAAGCAGGAAACTTTTGTTAAATTATGCAATTCATAACTTAGAAAATTTCAAGCTGTCTTAAATTCAATCCCAGCAGTATTTTAGGTCTGACTTTGCCTAGACTCAGTTTAATTACAATAAAATTCCACTTTAGCAGTCAGTTTCATAAACACTATTGACAAAAGAAAAAGCATAATCTTTTATGACATGAATCATTTACTAATAAATATAAAGCTATATAACAGGTAGCAAAGGAGTCATTTACAAATATGTGACCACAAAGATATGTGCTCATTAAACGTAAGAGGGAGCAAAAGAGTGAAATAAAAAATACAGTCTGGTCACTTCCTCAGTCTCTGAATTGTGTCCTTTTCCCATCCAACATAGATAAATAACTAGAAGCTTTTATGCAAGGTATGATACATCGTTGTTCTGTAGTGGTTATTTCCAAAATGTGGGCTTTTTGCTTTTTTATGGTTAAGTTCATGGTTACAACCCTATATATACATTAGAAATTTATTTATCTACCGCATTGTTGCCTATGCACAGCTTGTACTCCTATCAAACTTAACCATCGCTACATATCGCTAATCCTTATTTGGAACACATAATATCTTAGTAATATCATTAGTTTTCTGTTTAATATACACTACAAAAACCCTAAAAGAAAGGTACTGAGTATTAACTCATGAAAGAAGGAATTAGATGGCTTCTTTGAAATAACGTTGCATCTAACAAACCTCGTATTTAAGACATGGTTGGAAGATGATAATCACCATCCTTCTTGCAGAATTCTTACAACTTGTAGGTATTACCTGCTCAAGATCCTAGACCAACTTTGAGAAGTAAAAATGCAAACAACAATGCAAACTAACGTGTTCAGCCGTTGAACTGACTGAAGTATCCTCTTCTTTCTCTTCATCACAGTAGATACACTTACTAGAAAAGGCACAGCAATTTCTAATATATATTGTTGACTCATAAGGAGTGAAGGAGTTTCATCAATTGCAGTTGATAGTGGTGCCACTGATTTGGGCAAATTGGATGCACAGGCTAATTTCCTCATTAACTGACTCAGCCAAATCTAAGGCTCATGAGAGAAGATTGATCTAAATATCTCTTGGAAGTGTAAATGAACTTTTGGTGAAGCTACTGACATTAAGATACTGTTATAGTTAGGAATTCATCAGACTACATCACTGCTTTGTTGGATCAAGGCAGATAGGAATGCTACAATTCAAAATAAGCTGGAGTCTTAATTTGTCAAATATTTGGTTAAAATAATTCATACCCCTGTGTCTAATTAGCATATGCAAGGAACGTATGACAATGATATATTCATTTATCCAGCCAGCTCTGAAGGAAAAATACAATTTACTGTATTTTCCACACAGTGATAGTTGCAAGGACTGTAGGACTATGATAAGTAAAGACAGAGAAAAAAAAAATCAGGACATTGTTCCACTACAGATCACTGGCCTGAAAGGTTTTGAAAACATAGTAAGGAACATTTAGATTAAAATAAAGGGAAGTTAATTAAATACTATTATCAAGATTGAGGACGGCTGCTTGAAAATACACAGCCTTATGCTTCAAAATGAAGAAGACATGGATGAAATTAGGGCTGTATTATATGTGGCGTTCATAGCTCTTTGTGCGTCTTTGCAGCTTTTGTCTAGATGATAGGAATGAAAACCCATTACCAGTCAATGACAAACTGAGCAGTACACCTGTATAGATCAGGAACAGGTCATCCCACACAGACATAGCAATTGTCAGGACCACAAACATGAGTCTCTGGAACAGACTGCCTCCAAAGACTGTCACTCAGTATCAAATAAAGACAGAAACTGATGGAAAAAAAGGGTTTGTTATGAACAGCAATGATGACCTTTTTTTTTTTGAAACTTTCCAGAAGAAGTGGCAACAACGTCCTTATACTGGAGTACTCTATCAAAACTCTTCAGGAATCATTACAGACTGTTGTGGGCAAAAGCTTATTCATAATTACTAAACAAAGTATGGAAAGGGAGGATGAAATGGTAATGTCGGTTTTTTCTTCTAGGGTGGTTTTTCCTTTATTTCCATTGAATCTTTTGACTCCATCACTGCTTTTTACCTGCTTGATAATTTTGACATCTACACAATGGCAGTCATGATATAGTATTCTTTTAGATACAACATATATTCTAGAATTTCTTTATTTCTTACAAGCCTATACGACTTATGAATTGAAAGATCTGGCAACACTTAGACTTCAGAAGTCAGTCTATTCCTCTTTCTAGTACATAAGGCCAATCCACTGGCATGACTATTTTTCTGAATAATGATCAGGGCAATCTTCTATGTCTGCCATCCATCTCCAGCCCCTCAGGAGGCTATGACCCATCTCTTTAGGCTTTTCTGTGTGGAGTACAACCTACCAGAATAATGTCATGGTTTTGGGGAGGAGGTCTGTCCTCTAATATTGCCTCCAGACATCTCATTTTAAAGATACCACAAGTCATTTTTCTGATGGCTTTGGTGGTTTAATATCACTGCAGGGTTTTTTCTGCAAGACTTTCAAAGCTACTTTATGCCACATTTGTAAGTTATGACCACTTAAAAGAAAAAAGAAGTGCAGTTAGTTTTCATAGGCAAGAAAGGCATCTGAACTTTCAGAGGAAATTTTAAGTTACTACTCACCTAGATGCCACTTCAGTTCCCTGATCTTAAATTCTCTTGCTAAGTCAGATTTCCTGAGAAAGGAAGACCAACTGCCTCAGGTCTCTCTTTGCTAGAGTCAGGAGATGACTGAGATACTGTATAGTACTTGCGTAGTGGCGAAACAGATTTTCTCATTGCTTTGAAAGCTGAGTTCTCTGTTTAGGAGTGTAAGTCCAGATAGTGCCAAGGATGCAGAACCTACACCCACTCTGAACTTTAGAAAGTCTTCTAATTAGGCAAAGGTTACTAGTTTATAAAACAGTTATCCCTGTGGTTTTTTAGGAGTTGGATTTGAAAAAAAAATCTCACATATGACCACATTAGCATAAATTTTCTCAAACACTCCACATCCTATGTAATTCTTCTGATTATTTCTGTCAGCTAATCAACCTCCAGTGTGTGATACTGATATTTAAATATCCTCTTAGGGGATAGGGTTGAGGTTTGGACTTCCCAACATGTCCTTTGATTCAATTCATCTTTCTTTCTTTTTCCATTTATCTTTGATGTGTAGAAAGATGTGTTGCAGCCAAATGAAGCACAGCCTATCCTACCTCTCTGGATACTCTTTGTCAAAATGGTAGGTAATAATATTGAAAGCAGAAGCTTCTAGAGGCAAACCTCACAAGGGAATCTTTCTATTCATTTCTTCAGCCAATGAACAGTCATGCATTTATAATGCAGGATTTTTGTGCATATTTCTATTAAAATTTGCACTCAGCCCTTGTAAAATTTTAATTGTAGTTTCATTTTCCTGTCCAGGGCTTTTATGAGCATTTCCTACTAGAAATATTTCTATGATGTTACATATAACTTGAGTAATTTCTCAAGGAACATTTATTATATGTGAGCTATTGCAACGAGGCATTTATGACACCTGCATATGACTCAGAGCTTTTGTCCTTGTCACATCCTAAGAAATATCTGTGAACTTTTAGCATTGTTTTGTCTAAATGTATGTTGTTTTATATTTTACATACAGTACGAGTTAAATATTTAGAGTAATACAAAAAATTGTGTAATAACATAAAATGCTGGCAGAACTCAGTTTTATAAAATGGAAGAGTTATCCATTAAAACATTGCTAATATTTAAAAAATTTCTGATAATTTAGAATGGATTCTTCAATCTGCTTTATTGAAGACTGGAGCTGGAATTTGGAAAAGTGAAAAGAAAAAGCAAGTCAGACTCAATACCAACTCATGTGGCAATGCTTCAAAGAGGTCTTGTTGTATGCTTGTGGAGGTAAGAATTCAAAACCCACAAATATCTGGCAAATGTTTTGCAATCCTTATGGGTAGGCAGCAGCAAAAGAGGTGTGATAAATCAATAGAACAAATTGTCAGGCCAATAATACGGCTTGCATTGTGCTGCTTCTCATTAAATGCAGCCGCACTTGCAGAAAAGCTATTACAGCATTCAGCACTGTTAATGAGATATACTACCACAATTAGTCTGCTGACAGAGTATACAGTCTGCAACTTGGTTACTCTAAAACATTTTTCCATGTAAGAGAATTTAGAAGAGACAAATTTCTGATAGCTACAAAACCTTGAAAACTTTCCTAAAGTATTTGTTGTAGTGTGATATAAACATCACCTTTGATATCTGGCTCTGCTTCAGATAAACCTGATCAGTAACAAGATCCAAAGACAGTATCTTATTGATATTTAAGCCAATGCATTTGATAAGACCTTTGATTATCTCCCAGGAACTCAATGTCAAATTCAAATGTTGGCTGGCCAGTTTCTAAATATTTTTCTGAAAAACCAGAATGGAGTTTTTTTTAGCACATCACTGTTTACATGGGTTTACATCTCACAGTAGTTCCTACTTTGAAGACTGTAATCTATAACCTGGTTACAAATTATATCGCACAAAAAAAGGTGATATTTCAGTTTTCTTTTTATATGGAATATGTATACGGAATATTTATAAGGAATATTTCAGGATAATTAATTTAATGAAATTCATAGTGCTTATCTTAGTATACCTGCACTTTTAAAACATTTTAATTAAAAAATAGTTTCCTATTTGTTTCAACTACTGCTTAGGAATGTTTGGATTCTGATCTCTAGGTGTGAGGTTAAAACCTGATACAGCTTTTTGTGGTATTTCTGCATAGAGACATTCAGGTGTCTCTCTCCATATCTGAAGATTTCCAGCAGATTTTTGAGCTTTTAAACACAGAAATCTATGATTTTATATTTACATTGATTTATTTTTCCATTCTGTCCTTTATTTTTTGATAAGTCATTTTTTGATAGCCATTGCAGTAACATACCATGCTATACAACATACTCTACTCTGTTTTTCTATTTTTGCTGAAAACATCTGGGCACTGAGGGCTCCTCCAGTCCTGACTTCCTGTGTTCAGCCCCTGGGGGCTCCCCCCTTGCACATGATCCAAGACTCACGTCAGCCCCCAGGAGCCACCAGCCCCTGTCCCAGCAATGCTGCAGCAGAGCCGATCTCCAGCTCCCCGCAGCCCTGCCCTGCCTGGCCCTGGGCCCTGCTGAGCTGGGCTCACCTGTGGGACCGTGTCCCAGCCTTGGGAGACAGGCAATGCCCAAGGGCTGGGGCTGCCCTGGTGTGCCCTGGCTTCCCTGCTCCTGCCTGAGGATGGGATGGGCCCTGGTTTCCAGGCCATCCAGGGGAGCATGTGCTGCTGCTGGCCCCTCCCCTGCTCCCCAGGAGAAAGTATACTCTACTGTTCTACAGTCATTAAAATGCCACCCTCTTTCTTTCTCTGCAATATTAACTTTTAAAAATACAAGAATAACTCCATCTCCTTCATTTAGGTGTTCAAGTTGTTCATGTCTACCACATGGATGTCTTGGTGCCTTCCCAAGTAACAGCACTGGTGGATAAGTGGAACTGGTGGATAAGGACAACGTTCCATACAGACAGACCCAAACAGTTACATCAGTGTTATTTTTTGCTGGTGAGTAACTTGCATCCTGTGCCTCCTTTCTTCCCCTGAGCTCACCCAGTCTCACCTACTGATCAGCATCATCCTTCCTTGGCCGTGGGTGTCTGGCTCAGTTTCCAGCTCTCCTCATGAAGACTGATCCTGCTCCTCCCTACTGTCCTGTCTTCTCTTACTGGCTACTGGTCCTTGTTTATGGGCTTATCAGGAGACCTGCCCAGATCATGCCACTTCTGTGTCTGTGTATCTTCACTATGTCCTCCATCCTGCTGATCAGCTCCAGCCCTTGCTGGCTTGGCAGCTGTTTTCTCACCAAATTTTCCTACGCTCACTCCTAAACAAAACCACTGTCCACACAGCTTTTTCCTTGAGTCACCCCTGCACTATACTCTGAACACTGCAGACTTCATTCTTCACTCCTTTTATTCAATTCAAACTGAAGAGTCTAAAACATCAAATACTACTTCTGAATGCAAGTTTGAATATGTTTTAAGAAAAAATGTAATGCAAGGGAACACTGCAACCCTTCTCCCTCAAAATCCAGCAAAACAAAAGGCACCCACAGAACAAAAAATCCAATAAACTTCAGCTATTCCTGAGAAAACCCCAGCAAAGTCCTTCTACCCTGTTCTATTGCCTCAATAGGAATTAAAGAATGTTACAAGACCTGCCAACTGTCTTTGTTTCTTTAATTACAATTTTGCTATTACAAGCATGAGGTTGTTGAACATGCGTGAACAACATGCAGGTCACAAGAATAGGAAATTATCATTTATCCATGATACACTGCTGGTTTGCAAGATGTTTTGGAGGAATCTTTCAAACAGAAGGAAAGGACTCAGTAAAAAGCATGATCCCTTTTGTGAATAAAGAAACTGCATAGGGATGGCAAAGAAATACTGTGATTCTTTTAGATAAATTGTGAACATCACATGAAATAAAAAAGATGGATTAGTCTACTTTTAATATATTTAGCTTGATTTTTTTTTTCTTAGGCAGCTTATCCTTCCCTTTAAAAAATGAAAAGGGAGCTAGGGTAAACTATTAAGTAGGGCCAGATATTAACTATAATTTGTAAGCAAAACAAACTAATTCAAGTTGTGGTTTTGTACACAAGGCTATGAAATCTCACTCTAACCTTTACATGGATTTACAACTCATTGGTGCACAGTAAGTACAGCCTCCACTTAATGAAGCTGAGTCTTTATATTTTTAACACTCATTTGGAAAACCAATTAACTCTGGCTCTATTGAACAACTTGAACAGGAAATAAATCAAATGTTAAAACATTGGTGAAGAGCCAGACTTTCTGTAATTAGAGTACTGATGTGCCCAAGGCTGACTATGTGGTGTGCAGCATTATAGATTGACAACTTCAACTGTCCAAAGCAATTAAATTGTTTGTTCCCCTTGCTACACATGCTAGCATCCAGCAAAACCACTGTATGATATTTACCCTTCAAATTTGGGTTCAAGTTCTTTATGATTTATAAGAAGCATAATATTCCTCCTTCAACCTACAAAACTAAAACAGCTTTAAGGTTTTAAATTACATTCAATATGAATATTCTGCAGGAAATCTACAGTCTGTTAGGTGGGAGACAGCATAAATTTCCTAGACAACATTAGCAGGTTCAATGACCACATGCAATGTTTTCAAAGAAACTGGAATTCATTGTGGCAAGCCTTACAAGGTATTTGCTATGACTTTCTTTGATTTTCTGTATTACTTGAATGTACAAAGAAAAAGTTTATTAAATCTCAGGAATAACAATCAGTTATTCAGTATTTCTCCAAATGTTTAGTTTTACCTCCAGACTTTTGTTATTTGGACTTTTCCTGCCTATAAAAAAAAAGATGTGAGAATAAAGTAGAACACATAATATTCTCATGACTCTCTGTTCCCACTGACTGTCAGGGATTCTGATTTGGCTTAGTTGGTGGTCTGAGTTATTCACCTGTCCCTGAAGTTTAGACAAAGAAACCCCCAATGCACTAAGACAGGTGTCTATAATAATGGGGTCTACATACTATCCTTATATAATCCTTAATAATTTAAATATGAAGCAAAGTGTGTAACTTATATACTTACTACATTCACTACACAGTTTCTTGGTGTGCATGTATTTAATCTTGAATACCAGATACAAATCTTAGTTAAAGTTAATACAGGTCTTAATAAATTCTTAGTAAAAAAACCACATGATCTGCAAGTTGCATTCTAGAGAAACATCTCACAATGACAATACAGTACTTCCTTAAACTATTTCAAGTATTGGAGTTAAAAACAGAGAAATAAATTTCATAAGTGGCTGAAGAATTCACTATAGATGAAATACGTTCCAAAATTCAGGCTCAGGCTTGCAGTGACTACTGTGATATGAATGTGAGAAATCTGTGGGTCTGTACATGGTATGTGAGTACCTGCTACCAAGAAGCTCCCTTTCAAGGGCCATTACTATGCTGGTGTACTTGGATTCTGAGGTGCTCAGAGTGCCTGGCCAGGTTTCTGGGTTCCAAACAGTTGAGTTTCCAAGGGAAAGAGTAAAATTCTCTGTCAGCTTTAGCAACAAACTGTGGATATGGAGGACTAGTCCTTGCCCCTGAACAGAGGCTGGATTAAACACTTCTTCAAAAAGTGGTTACAAGCAATTCTGATAAATTTATCAAGCTGGGGATGGTACACCGTGCCAGAAAGATAATAACCAGAACACTCAACATTAAAGGAATTCAATTAGAAGCCCATCTGATGCAACCTCAGTAGGTTTCAGAGTGCATTGCAAATGAAAACATAATTAAAGTTGAAAAAGAGTAAGAGAAGAGTAACCATAACACAAGTTTATGACAGATATAGTATACTGCAGTAGTAAAGTCCTAGAGTAGATCGACTAAGATGTCCTTTCCACTGCTTCAGTGAATTGGACAGGCATGCAGGTACAGGCAACTAAAAGCACCAATTACATCTGGTTCACATTCTCTGTAGTTTCTGTGTCATTACTGGTACTATATGCCTACCAAATCTTATGTTAGTTTTGTTTTTATAGATGTGGTGTAATTCAGAGCAGCTTTGATAGTCTTAGCTTTGGTTACTTGAAAATGAATGAATAAGCTGCTTATATCCTCCCTTAGGGGATGAAGAAGCCAAATGGTCTAGGGACACTTGCTGGGAAAATTTCAGCTGGTAGTTTCTATAGCACTTGAACAAACCAAGGTATCAAATTATTTTTTTTTAGAGCCTGCTACAATGCCTACATGGGTAAATATAGGCAATCTCATTTCAAATATCTTGAAGGCACTGTTAGCTATTTAAGATACAGCATAAAAAGGGAAATACTTTTCAATACAGGACTAGATCTTCTCTGTCTTACAGTTAGATGCCCCTTATATGAATAAGTCCCACTGAAGTCCTAAAAGGAGACCTCCTCCTTCTGACCACAAATCATACACATCTATTCAAAGCTGAAAATACTTTATCAGTCATTGGTGAATAGAAGACGAAACCAGGCTTCAAAAGCTTTAAACACTGCAATTATTAATACTAGGAACTATTTATAAAAGGTAAGAAACTTGCCTTAGAGAGTAAGATTTTCTTTCTGAGAAGACTGGACAAATATGGATAACTAAGATAACAGGCAAAACTAGAAGCATATGCAAAAAGCTTTTTTGCAGACATAAAACATTTCAGCTTTTTCTTCCATGTACTTTACTGAATCAGGAAACCTAAGAAGCAAGACTTGATCCCACTTTTCACAGTCTACAGCTGAACATCATACACATACATAAATGATACAGCGGTTCCATATGCAGCTGTTTTGACTATTGGCATCAGAGTTTTCTCCGTATTTTCTGCATGCTAAGTGATTATAGAATAGAGATGCAGTATTTTTGGCATTTCATTCTAATGAAATTTTGCTTTGCTAAGAGACGACATACATTTTTGCACAGTTTAGCTTCTTTTGAATTCATTTTGTTCAGAAACCTTCCATAAGTTCTATCACTTCCTTTCTTAATATTCAAAATCTCCTTTTCCTGATAGCTCAGCCTCCAGAAATATCAACTGTCTGCAAGTAAATGAAAAAAAAAGTTAATTGTAATAATTTTGCTAACATAACCACTGATGCAAATAATACTTATTTCACAGACTTTTTGTATCTGATATTCATACCTGTTTAGTATTTAATTTTGTAAGTTCTGTTGCAAACTAAACTCAGGTGTTATTTTCTTAAGAAGCAACGATATAATCTGTGAGAATTTTATGTGCTACATTCCTAGATTTAAGAAAAAATTTAACATTTATCCTTTCAACTGCATTTTTGCATTTATTGAAAGAATTAAAATCCCTAAATGTTCTGTGTCTCATTTTCATCCTTCAGTGCAGTATCTGCTCTGAGAAAGCAAAAATAATTATAAGGTATTTTTTATTATTTAGCAGCTCATCTATAGTAACAACTTAAAATAGTACCTGTACACTACTAGGCAAAAAGTGAAAACCCAACTTATTTTGTATGTCCTTGGACTCTCAGTTTCAAGAGGAAATCATTAACACTAATTTTTTTTTAGACTCTCACTCCTCTTTGTATCTTTAGTTACGATCTTTGTCCACTGAAAGACATTTCAGTTCCCCTACTCTTATTTTTTTACTTTTTGTTCTTGGTTATTGAAATTCATTAGTTTTGACAAACACACTGGATATTTCCTCTTAGCTTTAGGTATGTGACTGGAATACTTAGTTTGAAAGCACTGTTACACGTCTTGTACTGCTCACTGAGAAAAAATGTAATTTTCACAGATAATTTGGCCCATGTAAGATCTGATTTGCTTTTCTGTGGAGTTGCTACGGAAACACATCTATTCATCTAAATATGGGTTCAGAAATGTAGGAAAAAAAAGGCTCACAAGAATATTTACCAATAATCACTATGAAAATGGAAAGATGCAACAACAGTCAGGACTTTATCCTTTGTCCAGTACTATTCAGTATTTTATTTAATTGCTTGGGTGGAGTTATTTAATATACAATTGCACAGATGACTTCAAGACGGAATGGTAATGAAAATATGTTGAAAATTCAAATTTATAACTTGAAAGTCATCTTGATATATTGGACACAATGCTTAAAATTTGTTGTCTAAAGCATACTTTTGGACTTCAGGTTTCTGTAATAATATCTGCTTACGTAAAAGATTACACACATTATTTGGCATCTTAACTATTCAGGCTTCACTCCTCTCAGGAATCTTTTCTCACAGTTACTATTTTTGCCTTTTCTCCTATTGTATGCACTATTTCACTGCTGATTTCAAGAAAAGAAGCAGAAAATGGCTGTAATGGCAGATGTGGGAACACTGCCATAAATAATACGACTTAGAGGAAAAAGAAGAGGGAAACGAGTAAGAAATAGAAGCACATGAGAAGTACTCGGTCTCAGGACATGAAAGATGCAATATAAAACATTATGCTCTTAGAAGCAAAGATGAGACATTTCCAATTTATATGAAAGTACACAGAGGAGGAACGGATTCAAGCAGTGCAATGATATTGTTGAAGATGCTACAATATTTATTAAAAGAATTAGCACAGCAAATCCAATTTTAACTTGTACCATATTGCTGAATGAATTAAACCCATGTAGCAAAATACATTATCCAGAACGTCTGATGCAGAAAATTATTAATTCAATTCACATTTAGTATACTAGCAAGGAAAGCTGATTTAAAATAAAGAATAACTTATGAATCAATGTTTTAAGTCATGTTTTACCATCCCTCTTTGGTATATGGGAAATGACTGAAACTTCTATTAGAGTTTGCACTTCTTTTCATGATGAAAAACTTCTGGTAATATTGAAGAATTACAAAAATACATTAAAATGAACCCCTTTCACTCTTCTACAAAAAAATGTAGGTATGTTTGAAATTACATCCAAAGGAAAGTTAGAGAAATCTCAGTTGAAGCAATTTTAACACATTTTTTGACGTGGTTAGATTTCACAAAAAAAGTCCATAAGACACTAAAGAAGAAATTGAGCAAATAAAATTCAAAAGAAGAGAGAGACAGAAAAAAAGGAAAGAAGGGAAAGTATAAAGAAGTATCAATAGAAAAGAAGAGAACAAAAGAACAAATGATATAATTAATATTTACTTCTTTTCTTTCAGGGCTTTAGATTCATCTGAGATACCTGGGATAGCTCAAACCTTACAATATATAGTGCAACATAAATTAGAGCATGACCTTCATCCTATCCAAGATAATGACATTAAAAAGAAGTATTTTTTTTCTTTAATGTGAAACCAGAAGTAAGTTGAAGAATAGACAGTATTTACTCTCCATGAGGGCCATGAGGCAATAGGTGGGTGGATCAAGGGAAATAAAGGAAGCTGCACCACTTAGTGGTATTTTAAAGAGTTAATCAGACACAGCACTTTCCCTTAAATAGATTGCAATTTTCTCTGAACAGGGAAATCTAGAGCAAATATAGAACAAAAACTGGGGAAAAAAAAGCTCCCCTAAATTTTGTTTAATAGTGGTAGTGGACAGGATTTGATTTATATTTCTAGATTATTCACCCTACCTAGCATGCCCCCCAGTGAAAATACATTATTGCTTGTTACAGTCACTGAAGAAAATCAACTCTTGGACCATGATAAGTGGCTTAAGGCATAGAGGATTAATTGGGACATTGCTAGAAGGGCCTCAGAAAGCTTGTTTAGGACCCCAGATCTGACTGCAAGATTGTGCCCACAAGTCATTTGTCCCTAATCATCCCTGAGCAACACTAATGGTGTCAAGAGAGCTTCTATAAACAAAAAAAAGATGCTGAAGGTAATTATTAGATGTGCTTATCCATATGGAGCACAAAAGGTGTATTTGTACAGATTTTTCAAACATTTCCACTGAATTCCAGAGTGATTTTATGATTCTATGTGATTTAAAATAATTAAGCACATCAGATGTTGACTATGAGGTTTATACAAAAAAAGCTAATTTTTTTCACAGACTTAAGACAATGCCTGTTTTTCAAAATAAATCACCTTTTCTTTACCACAGCCTATAAAATAGACTTAGAATTAATTATTATCTTTGGTATTTGAATATAATTACCAAATTAGTGACAGGCCATTTTCTCAAGGTTGTAGCACCATGACCATTCACAATGCTGACATGATGTTCTGTAAAAGTGCCTTTCACAATGACCCGTTACTGAGCTATTTATTCATGAGTTATTTCAATGTTTTATGAATATTCAGTTGTTACAATTTAAGTGGATTTTAAAAAATCTAAATTCATTGCCTTCTGGAAACAATAAACTAATGTTTTCAGTAAGTTCATGGATGTACAAAATTACTTGGATTTTAAAACTTGTCTGCCTTTTGGAAAATGCAATCGGCAATTTTAGGCTGTTGTAAGACCAATAACATACCAGAACAGCTTGTTAAACAACCTGTGCAACTTCTCCACTGTAGTTATTAGTCATCTATACACAATGTTTGGACCATCAACCAAACGTGGAGAAAGTGGAAATTAAATGGCATTAAGTATCAAAATAAAGGATGACTCGGGTAAACCACCAACTGTATTTGTTATTTGTGATAAATTGGGTTTGCCTGGACAGGTTTTGGTAGCAGGGAAGGGCTGCAGGGGTGGCTTCTGTGAGAAGCTGCCAGAAGCTTCCTCCACGTCTGATAGAGCCAATGCCAGCTGGCTTCAAAACGGACTTGTCACTGGACAAGGCCAAACCATCTGTGATGGTGGTAGCAACTCTGGGATAACGGAGTTAAGAAGTGGGAAAAAACCCAGGAACTGCAGACAGAGAGAGACGAGTGAGAATATGTGGCAGAAAGAACTCTGCAGACACCAAGGTCAGTGCAGAAGGAAAGGGAGGAGGTGCTCCAGGTGCCAGAGCAGAGATTCCCCTGCAGCCTGTGGTGCAGCCCATGGTGAGGCAGCTGTGCCCCTGCAGCCCATGGAGGACCACGGGGATGCAGAGATCCACCTGCAGCCTGTGGAAGACCCTATGCTGGACCAGGCAGATGCCCAAATGAGGCTGTTACCCCATGGCAAGCTCATGCTGGAACAGGCTCCTGGCAGGACTTGTGGACCCATGGAGAGAGGAGCCCACGCTGGAGCAGGTTTGCTGGCAGGATTTGTGACCCCATGGGGACTCACACTGGAGCAGACTGATCCTGAAGGACTGCACACCATGGAAGGGACCATGCTGGAGCAGTTTGTGAAGATCTGCAGTCTGTGGGATGGATTCATGTTGGAGAAATTCATGGAGGACTGTCTCCTGTGGCAGGGACCCCACTCTGGAGCAGGGGAAGAGTGTGAGGAATCCTCCCCCTGAGGAGGAGACAATGTGTGATGAACAGACGGCAACCCACATTCCCCATCCTCTGCACAGGTTGGAGGGAGGAGGTTTGAGACTGAGGTTGAGCTTGGGAAGAAGGGAGGAGTGAAAGGAAGGTGTTTTAAGATTTGTTTTTATTTCTTATAGTCCTGCTCTGATTTGATTGGTAATAAATTAAATTATTTTTTCCCAAAGTCAAGCCTGTTTTGCCTGTAAAAAATTCCAGTAACTGCTGAATGATCTCTCCCTGCCCTTATCCTGACCCATGAGACTTTCATTAATGTTTTCCTCCCCTGTCCAGATGAGGAGTGATAGAGTACTGACAGAAAATACTGTGTACTGAAATGAATTTGATGAAATGAAAGCATTCCCAGAGAAGCGCACCTGACAGATCCAGCAGCCAGAAACTGTCACTGTCAGGTAAGTTGGAGTTAGGAAGAAAATTACTTTGAATGCTGTAGTTAACAATATATTAGCAACAATTCTTGTAGTCTGTGTTGCCTGAGAAACAGAATTAAGGTAAAAACAGCAACAAAACATGTCCTGAACAAAAAGTGTAAATTCTCTGAAAGTAATGGGGGGGGAAAGAAAGATCTACTAGGGAGGTTTTTCTGAAAATCTCAAATCCTTCAGGCTGTAATAATTCTGCTTACATTGAGTGACACTTTCCTTGAGGACACATGTGCTGGCAGTTTTCTCAGTGCAGTATTCAGGTCATCTGAGGCAGGGAAACCACTTATGCATCCGAGGAGCCTCAGCTCTCCTCTGTAGACAGCTTTGATAAACAAGATTAATGTCTTTTCACAACAAGAAAAAGTACCTTCAAACCCTGACTTTTCAAAATAGTCTATCACTAATCTAAAAAGTGGGTTAGCAAGATAAGTAGCACATGGGCAGTAGGGTTAATAACAGAAATGCCCATATGGTGAAAGGGATTCCAGCCACTAATTAGACCTGATACTTGATATATAGAAAACAATTATATAGATAGTTGGTATATAGGATACCATTTGTATCATTACAAATGTAAAGCCTTGAACATCATTAGCACAGCCATGCAGAGTTCAAGGGAGCATTGGTGCTGTCATAAACACTACTAGAATTTCCTACAGGACTAGCCTGAGAAAATGTATTTAATATTTCACATGCAAACATAAGCTTTTCAAATGTTCTGAAAGCCTTAGAAATTAATTCTGACCAATGAAAATGACAGCAACAATAGTAGATAGATGTCTAAAATTATCTGAAAGATGTTAACTTCATTGCAGGTAGTTAAATTGAGATGTCTGATTTCTGGGTTTTAATATCTTGCTGTCAGCATTCAAATTGTGGCAATTTTACGAGTTAGCGAACTTTCAAATTTTGTTTATCTAAACTGCTCAAAGACATTGGATAAAAATAAATTTGTAGTCTGGAGGAGAAACTCTGCCCAGGAATAAATGAAACATTTTCAGGTCTACATATTATAAACCTCATAATTAACCTCTATCTTGACAGATAGAGAGACAATTTATATTATTCAAGAGTATAAACGTATAAATATATTTGTAAGAAAGGTGCTAATAAAGTCTATCATCAACAAAATCAGATTTGTTATCATCACTTACTGTTGAAGCTATTTCATGAGTTATAGTTAGAATAAAAAACTTGGGTTGGAAAACTATTTATTTCCAGACACACATATATGTATCAAATTATTGAATATACACAAGCAGCAAATTTATTCAACAACTAATTTTTTTCATATTAATGGGTATATAATCAATTGGAGAGTATACATTTCCAAGTCTTTACAAATTAATTTTAAAAAAGGGGGACAGAGGAGAATACATTATTAAGTTTATGGAAAACACAGTTCCCTTGGATTTTAGTGACAAGTTTTGCTACATGGCAAATGTAGAAAAAAGTTGTGAAAGAGATAACTTGTAGCATGCACAGGACTGTGTCAAGCATATTCACTACGCTTAATCACGGAGGATTTTGGGGTTGTGCAGAATATTTCACAAATGGTCTTTTGTATTATACATGTTAGGGTCAACTGGATATTTGCTTTAAAAAGGGAAATTAAATAAGATTAAATCCTATTACATAAACCTTGCTTGCTTTATAATGCCTTATTAAGTAGGGGTAAATAGGATTTATGCTAATCCCAAATTTATACCATTAATCCTGTTTTACAGTGCATTTATTTCTGAACTTTTTTTTCTCTCACTACAGTCGTTTCAACATTTTCTGAGTTTACAAGACATTCATGTAATAAAATAGCAAGGGTGACTGCTTGGAACGAACATCTTGCCCGATCTATACAATTACAATTTGTATGGTCATTACCTGACACAAGAATGAGTGATGAACATTTGACAAAGACATGGCAATTTGTTAGCACTGCCTGCTGGCTTGAGCGACACTTTTATATTACCTAATTTTTTTTTCTCCTGGAGCCTTAGCTTTGGTTCCTGATTAAATTCTGGGACAGGAGTTGCTGCAGCCTCTAAAATATACTTTTGAAATAGCTTTGATAGTGTTGTGTCATTCATATACTCTGGCACATTCTTTTTTACATACTGATTATTCCACCTTTACCTTACCCCCCTGTGTTCACAAATCGCCATCACCAATAATGTTGCAGAGCAAGCAAAGGGCTGCTCACATGCACAGCACATGGTCACTGGGTACAGACACATCCAAATGCAAATTAAACTAAACACCAGCATACACTCGTACAACATCAATCATTCTGGATTTTGAACAAGGCAGCTATTAATGACACATAAAGCTGCAACAAGGCAAAGTACAACACCAGCCATTTTGGTCTGAAATTGCCTTGTATTTTAGAAATCCCATTGACGTAATAAGCCTGCATTGCAACTGCAATACATCCCAGACTTTGCTCTTCCTCAAGGAATGGTCTGGGGAGACTGGGTACCATGCACATACACACACACATTCCCTGAGGTGTGTGGCTGTTGTTCTAGAAGCGTTGCATAGTCACAGACTGTGCAATGCAACACATCCTTAATTTTGTTGTAGATGGGGAACTTGCCTGTGACTGCAGCTATAAAAACAGCTGCATCAAGGTCCCTAAGTCAGCTACCTCCAAGCCACTCACACTGATGCAATCCTACTCTTTTCCATGCAGTTTCCTTCACTTCACACTGGGGCACAAATGATTAAAAGCAAGCAGCACCCAACATTTCTGTGGCCATTTCTCCGAGCCCTTCCTGATGCTTCTTGTGCACAATCGTCTTTGCATCTCAGCATTAGCTTTTGATGTGTTTTCAAGATGTATCTCAATTATAAACATATCAGAAAGTACCCAGTGGCATTGTGTCCTTCCTAAGATAGATAGGTTGAGGTTTTAACCGAATGGAAAACCTTCAGGGAAATCTAGGATTTGGAGAGAAAAACGTAATGCCGACAGCAACCTCTTATAATTCATTTATGACCCTTTTCATTACTTTTCTCACAGTAATTTTGACTGTGTTTCTCATTGCTGAAGATTTCCTATTTTGCTAAACCTAATACCTCACTAATGCTTTAATTCATGATTATATCCATAGATTTCAGTGGCAACATGCATGAAGTAATATTATGAGAACACTGGCATCTGGCTCATGGCTTTTTAGCATGGAGTAACCACTTAAAACCAAACCATTCAGGAAAAATGAATCCTGTGGTTTTTTCTCATCTATTTTGTACAAATATTGTTGTTTAATCCATTAAATAAGTTTTGTATTTTTTCTGCTAACAAAATCTTTAGGTACTTCTTGTCCTTTGTCTATTAAAACAATAAATTACTTTGATTTCAGTCTGGATTTATTTTGGCTTTAGTATAAAACAAAGGAGAATTGATAATGAAGTTGAAGCCTTTTTTCCTAATATTCTAACTACATTCAGCTTGAAATAAGTTCAGTAAATCAAGCTCCTGCATATGCACATTTAAATAAAATGGTGCAGAGGCACACATTTTTTTAGTGTGCATTATATAGTAAGCTATATTTATTGTATATGGTATTGTTGTCATAATTGGAATTCCAATTTGGATTTATGTTAATTGTTTTCATCTTAGATGAGTAATTAAAAATTACAGTCTGTTCTTTTTTATTTTGTTTCATTATAAAAAATATACAACTCCAAAATAACTTCACTTTAATCTCCTCTTAGTGAAGCTAATGCTCAACTGCCTGCAGCACTGCAAAGAATACAATCGGTACAAGGAAAAGAACAAATGCTAAACTACATCTCCTGTTTAAAATGATTCTTACATATGAGCAATTCATTGAAAACAAAACCCCATAAATAGCTTCAGATGTAATAGTTACTCCTTTTAAAATACTCTGTTCAGCATGTAGTATGTCTAGTGCTAACAATGCTCTGCCAAGCGTATAAGTAAGCGGTGTGCAGTAAACATACAAATACTGCAGATAGATACCATGTATGTCAGTAATGAGAATGACAGAAGATATGGAGACCATGATAATGACAAAGATCCCTTCAATGAAAGGAAATTTTTGGAAAGAGATTTCAAGTAGGATAGGTTGAACATTCAGTAGAATCTTTATATTATCTCATAGTAATTTTTGGTATTTGTCCTGGAAATACATGAATTTTCTATTTTTATATTTGTAAAATGTTAGTAACTTATGTTTATACCTGAGCCTTATTCAACCCTTTTTCCTCTCCTATCCTGTGACACCTACCTAATTACAAATAACCAACACAGTGTTAAAATGATAACCCACAGAAAAAAAAAAAGCATATTGCCTTCAGCAATGATAAAGTTTTACTGCAGCATTGACCCCTTCTGACTTCTGACAGTTTGCTATGACTGTCTGGACTGCTCTCAGCTACATTCTTTGCTCTTCTCCATCAGCACTTGAGGGTCCCCAAGGGCTTCTCAGAACTCAGGAGATAGCAGAAGGTGCCCCTCAGACGTAATCTTTGCAGAACATAAAAATAGATAGTCTACTCCAGTCTCCTCACTACAGCAGAGCTTATTACTTCATGGAACTTTAAATCTGGAAATCTCATTTCAAAGACACTGATACTGTGTTACAAACTGGAGCTCATTGTTACAGATGGGGGAGAAAAGTAGTTCTGAATATACAAATATCAAAACTTTGACTCCTTGCCATGTCAGTATTCATTTCCAGCTGCCATTATTTGACCAGTACCTTTCTACATGTGTTCTTATTTTTGACATAGTTAAGTATTGCAACTCTTGGTCTTGTAAAATAGACTAATATAAAGCAGTGATTTAGTTTCATTACTGGCAACATCTCAGTGCATATTTCCCAGGACTCTACTAAATCACACCATATATTACCTCAGTTGACAACTTTGGGGTTGTATTTTATTAAGATGTTAAAATACCAGCAATTTCTCTTTAACCGTAAAGCATCTTGTATGTACAGTCAAAAGTGGACTCTGTAGAAAATATGTTCTTTGTGGAGAAAAACATTTAACATTTTCTTTGTGTCATTTTTCTGAGAGAAGATAGCCTTTACTAAAAAACAACAAAAAAGCCCAAGCAAAAATATCGAAGAAGGACTAGACTATAATGCCATTTACCTCCATGTGACAACTGATATACTGCCAAGACAACACAGTCTGCTTGAGACTAATTGTCTGTTGCAAAGAGCAGCAACTCTCAGTAGTTGCTGCTGCCCCCCAGCACTGGGGGTTGTTGTGCATAAGGCTGTAGCATATGAAAGTGTTCCCCTTCTTGAGAAGTGGCCAGTTTGGACGATTAATAAAAGTACAAGAGGACTTAATTTACTTACACGCGTAACAAGAAATCTGAAAGTACATATAGTCAATAAAGAGAGACAATGATTCTGAAGAAAGGGTCTGGCTATTTGTTCAAAGTAGTATCCAAAGGAAGTACATCTGGATGAGCATTATGGAAAAGTTATACAGTATAAAAAGTATTGGACTGTTTTCACCTCCGAAAATAATTTTATACAACCATCATAAACAGCCTCAATTCTCATTTCTGAATTTAGCTATAATAAACTCATGCCTTCACTGGAACTACTCCACATGTACAATATTGTGGGCCTAGGAATCAGACTCCAGCTACTTATCCGATCGGCAAAGATTCCCCATCCCTGCTCTATGCTCTATCCGATTATGTCCAGTCAAAGCCATTGTTGCTATCAGCAGTGGTAACTGGTAAGATAAGATCACTATAACCACTTGTTTTCATAGATCTATGAATTGTTACAGATGTATTGTCTGCAAAGCACACCTGCTGCAGTGAAATGTCAAAAGGCAGCAACTTCTCCTTTAATGAGAAAATACAACACCGCAAAATGGTCTCCACACAAAACGTATTTGGACTAAAAAACATGCTTTGTGTGCTGTTATAGTCTCTCCTCACAGAAGTTCTTCTTCCCTTATTTCATTCACGCTCATTTTTTGGCATGAAGGCTTCAAGAATGTAAATGTTGTGGAACGAATATTTTTTTTTGGTTATAAATAATTATACTCTCAGTGTCATCACAAGGGATTTCTGCATTCCTTGAGTACTAGAACACAAAAACATTTATATCTATCTTGATGGAAATTGGTCTTATAGAAATATCCATGTACATAAACTAGATTTTTGCCAGAAAAGCAGTAGAATGGCTGTATGCTGAAAAAGGGGCTGCTTTCACAAATAATAATGATCTCTAAATACCATAGCACCAGAGTGGAAGAAACACAAGCTTTTGATCAACAGATCTTGCAGAATCTTTGTATAAAATGACAAGTGTATCGGGTTCTTCACCACTTTCCAGTGCCCCTCACATGAGATTACAAATCCCTAGCCTGTATATATTTTTTTTTTTTTTATAGCAACAGATCTGTTTTGACAGCTTCCAGCTGTGGTTTGAAGTTTTTGGAAAACATGACTCATAACATTTTAAAATTCCTTAGGTTGAAGACATTAAGGATTAAACTCACTTTCAAGTACAAGTCTGCATAACTGCCTCCTTGGATATTTGTTTAAAATTCAAATTCTCAAAATTGCCATATCATCTAAGCCAAGAATATGTAAGTTTTCATAACTAAAATTCATCAGATTCCTGAAAATCAGTTTCTTGTCTTAATGTTACCTTCCTGATATGATAAATTCCAAAACCAGTCCACAAGGTAAATTCTTTGCCTACAGCACCCAAACCCAATGTGTGATTCCAGAGAATCCCACTTCGCTAGTTCCCACTCATTTTTAATTTAAAAATTCAATTTTCAGACTTAGTATCCAAGATGTAGAATACAAAAATGCAATTCTTTCCTGCTTGGGGGGATGTAAACACCCCAGAGAGCGTCACTGGGATTCTGTGTCCCATCTGCAGCACCTTCTGAGTGCTCTGCACTCCCTGCTGCTGGCTCCAAGGGTGTGATGTCCTGCATCCTGGCTCTCCTGTGTGGGGTTGAGGGACCTACAGTTTGGGTTACAGACACTAAAGTGAAGGAAAGTCTTGCCAGAGAGAGTGGCTCCCAAGTGCTGAAGGGGTATATGATTTAAAAAGGGTTTCTTGTTTTAGCACGCTCATCTTTATATGCTGTATAGAAACTTTAGTGCCTCCTTTGAATTTCACAGAGCTAACCATACCTTCCCTATGGCATTTAAAAATACTGGTCATTATCTATCAGAAAGAAATTATCAATAATTAATGGTAGAAGCAACAAGCCAAAATAATATCATTCCATGTATTTGAACTCCACCTTATTTGAATGAGCTGATCACCACCACACTTAACCCATATTGATATAAAGAGATGTAAATTTGATCAGACCCTTGTTTAGTGTGCATGGTGTACTGTAAACAAACAGACGTCTCAATGTAAAAAATGTTGTTAGGCATGTTGTGCCAAAAAAGATACAAAGCATTTCAGCGGCAGAACTTCTCTAGGAAATGTTAAACAGCAAAGAGAAAGAAATTTTACTTACAACATGGACAATTAAATACAGCCAAGTTACTAAAAATAATGTAATTTGGAAGCAAAACCACAGTAAGATGCTGAGCATGAACAACATGAGAACTGAAGAATCATAGTGCAAGTACAAGCCTGATGGGTGTGGGGTCAGGAGATCAAAATGCCATTGCTTTGTTATGATTATATTTTTAATTTATTTTACTAAAAATGGCAATGAATCAATTAATGGTTTGAAAGCTCTGAGATCTTGCTTACCATTACTGTCTCTGCACTGAAGATTACTGGTATAGTGATATCACTCTGTGATGTTATTTGGTTATTTAGTTATGAGTATTTCTTGTACTTGAGGTTGGTACTATCCAGAAAGGGCTGGAAATACAGTATTCTGCTTCACAGTTTCCCACTGCAGATACAACCTCTCAGTTACACCATGAATCACTTAAAAGTGCTAGCACTGAATTGCAGACCTACTATAGTAGCACTTATTAAAAACCATACTCATTTGAAGCAGTAATTGTTCTGCTACCAGGGCACAGCCCTTCATAACATCCCTTTAACAGTATTTTTATGAAGACAGAACTTTAATTTTTCCAGTAGCTACAAAGTATAATGCATGAGTACCTTTCCTCATTTGTTTTTCATTATGTATCACTACCCAGAGGCAATCATTAGATAATTTGCTGAGTTACAGTTGTAGTTTACTAGCTTTAAACAATGCTAAGTCATTATGATTCCATTCTTAGTGCTATGAGAGGAAAATAACTGTCCTTTTACTCTAAGCTGCATAACAAAGTCCCTCAACCTATGTGCTTCTAGCTTCCCTCATGCTTAAAACTGTCTTTCTTGCTAGAATTAACCCTAAATGGTGTTTAGTCTGCTTCTTTCTCCTATACTGCAGAGAACTCTTATTTTGCCACCTGTACAATCCAAATGAGTTTATCACAGAAAGTAGCAGCTATTGCTTACTCAGTTTCCTAATGAAATTCATGTTGAGAAGTAAATTGATTACTGCTGGTTTTTCCTTAACTGCCCAGGACTCTTTTTTTAGCATATTATGAAATGCAAGCAAATGAATTAAAGTGTAGCATGTCTGTTTAATTGCCTACTGTATACTGATACGTGATGAGATAAAATGCTTGTCTGAATGCTGGCAAAGGAGCACAGGAAGATGATGGCAGGTGGGACAACTCAGACACCACCCTGCCCAGCTCCTGCTATCACAGGAGGGCGCATCCAGCTACTAAAGGGAAGTGTGTCCCTGGAGGGACTGCGGAGCAGTCTGTCTGTCTGTGGGTATGTGTGTGAAAGGGCTCTGAGAATCACCTGTTGGAGAGGGGTTGGGACCTCTGGTGACAGGAAGGATGTCATCCTCTGGACAAAGCACTCTGGTGAAAATTAAAGCCTATTGTCTTCAGTATCTTCCATGTATTGTCTCTAGGAAGACCCAAGAATGAATGGGCCATTAGGGATTCTCATCTTTCTGTTGATATGATTTAAAAATCTCTTAAACACAATTTAAAATTGAATGCAATACATGTTTTTCTCAAAAGCATCTGAATGACCTGAAGTTCTGCAAACAGTGTAAACAATTTCTAAGAAAAATCTTCACAGCCTTCTGGCACAATTTGAAAACCTGAAGTTGGAACATTTGTTTGTAATATAAAAAAATTGTAATAGGTATGTGTTATGAAGCTGTATTAGACAGCTAAACTTTACATTGCCATATTACATAAGATCAATCACAGCCTACCTAAAATGGTATAGTTACATTTGTTTTAGCACAAACTGTGAAAAAATAACAGATCTAATCTGCTGAGAAATATAAAATGTTTAAGAACCTCAGTCCTATAACAACACTAGCTTGTCAATTAAACTGCAACTCATTTTCTAAGAGCTCTGAGCTAATTTAAACCACAGCAAGCCAGATCCAAACCACTGTGGGATGCCCCTACAATCATGTGCAGTCCTCTAATAAAACATGCACACACCTTTCTTTCCTTTGATCACTGACAAACAAGTAGTAGGTACTTAATAAAAAGCTTGGGTTCACCCAGATACAGTGGGTGTGTTTTGAATAAGGAGGATTTTTCATTTCACTTTCTCCACTTAAAGGAATTTGGTATATAATTTAGGGACTTAAGTTTAAAAATGAAGAGCTAATCTAAAATGACTGGAATTGCAATTTAAACTATAGTCTGGATATCTTCCAGTTGTCTTAGAGAAATTAAGGAAAGAATGCAAATGTTCTGGAGAAGGAAAAAAAAGCCCAACATGTAAATCTGTCCTGCTGCTGATGAGATACGGCAACAAAGGAAATTATACCAATTTTCTTTGGAAAGGTAACACATTCTTACTTAAATTAGCAATAATGAAATAACAAAACAACAAATATGACAGCATGCCTAGTTTCATTTTTTGATAATTCTGAAAAAACAGCACCTTTCTGTGACAACAACATGTAATTAAATTAATGATAAGTTGAGGAATGACATTTCATCAAACACAGATTTATTTTGAGGCTTTTACATTTTGGTGTTTATTGACAAAAAAACCCCAACTCATGACATTTAGGTGGCCATAACTATTGTAAATAAATTTAATGTAAAATAAACAACATTTTTAAAGATGACATGATTTGATTCTTTTCAGAAGAAAAAATGATGGTGCAAAGTATTGCTTTGGTCACTGTTGTTACTAGCCAGGATTCTCCTCTGACTATCCTCTGTACCAGACAATTCTCACATTTTCTAAATATGCTCCTGTGGCCTTATTTGTTTCCTTGTTAGTGCCAGACTTTCTCAGGAACTACTCTGATATTACTGGTGTATGATGTAGTCTCCGTGTATGAGTCTAAGAATGTCACCTTTTCTTTACCTGCTAGTTTAAATAATTACTTGAAAGGTAGCTAATTTCTTGCACAAGGAATGGACTGTGAACTTCTCTCACCATTTATATGTATTCCCTCCATTCTGCAAAAATTTGCCTTTATCCTTACACCTACGCAAAATGTAGTAAGAACCACCAACTCCTGAGTCTGCCTCCTCCTGAAATTCCTCAAGGGCCAGTTCTGAACATAATCCTCTTTTCTCCAGTAATAAAAATGTACTGTCTAAGTTTTCACTCTTTCAGATTGCTATACTGCTGATGATCTATGGGACAAACTAGCCTTTATCCCAGCTCACTCTAGCAGTTGGTACTTGCCACACATTACTGTCCTCAGTTTAATGCACACTAGACCACTATCAGAAATTCAGAAATGTGGTAGACTGCTCAATATTATTTCAATGACTGAATACCTTCATGTGCTTCCATACGCATTTTAGAGTATGAGTCACCACCTTCCTTAAATCCTGAAGGGGAAAATACAGAACTTTGTTGAGAAGGAGTTTTTTTTTAACTAGGTTATTTATTCCCTCCTATGCATGTGATTAGATGATATTTTGAAAGTAAATGCAAAGTCAGTAAAAAGTGTGAGGATGTCTGTATCTGACTCAGTAGCATACATTCAGATGAGGTTTAGTGCAATGCTGTTTCAACACTCTCATAGGGCTTCAGATGGCTCAAAAGCACAGGTAGAATATGCTCCTACTGCCTCAAAGGCTCCAGAATTTAAACACATGCAACCACATCCAAATAGAATTTGCAAGTTCAGATAAAATAATTTAGTATTGAAAGCAAGTGTTAAAACTGAGCCCAGCAGAATGGCAGGTAAGTCCCCACTTATCTTTCTCTAGTGCTATTTTATTTTGCCACTCCTACTGCTGGTTGGTATATTTAACTGGAAAAAAACAAAGGGAGATGTTAGTAGGAGTAAAGTGCTCCCAGCAATAAATGATGCTCCAAGGGCTAAATTGCACATAAAAGAATAAAACTGTTAATTGTTCAAAGCATTTCAAAGGTTGCTTGCAAGCCTAGGGATTTTGTAGGATAATGAATATTAGAACTGCTTGGGAAGGAGGAAGATGTTTACAGCCTTTCTTATCTTGAATCTTACTAACATAGCTTTGTTTTATCCTTTAGATTCTTTCATTTGCGTTTTTGTGTCTGCATTATAGCTCTGTAGCAGAAATTGAACAGTCCAGATAATAGTTGTGCCACTTACATAAATAAAGATGTCATAAAACCCAGCAAGTTTCTGCAAGCTGCCTCCCACATTACAGTCATAAATTGATCTTGGATATTGGTTTGAAGAACAAAGCAAAAAACATTTAACACCAAGTGCTTAGTGTTTGAAGTGGGAGTATGACACACTTGATAAATGAGAATCAGAGTGTGCACATGAAGTTTTCAAACTTTTATAACAGACCAATAAATTCCGCATGAATGGTTAGTGCATAATGAATACATTTAGGACGTTAAGTATAAATGCCAGGAATTATGGCCAATTCATGTGACAAGCACTAATGGATACTTTCCAAATCCTACCAACTACCTTCACAGAGCTTAAAACAACAAGTAAGCAAGCATGTTCATCCATTGCACTTTCTTGTGCCAGAGAAATATATCTGATGGTCAACCTACATTATTATGCCAGTTCTAAGTGTGTGATTGATGCTCTTTTTAATAAAGGTCAGCCAGGCCCAACAATTTGTAGGACAGTGGCTATTGATAGTACTACAGTTTGAGCCCAAGGGAAATCAAGTTTTTCCAGAAACTGGTATGTTTTGAGAAAGAATTAGATCTGGCTACTCAAAATAGTCAAGCTCCAAATAGGTTTAAGTGAATGGATAGTCTAAACAGTTGCCTGGCTACAAGTTAGAAAGTGAGCATCTCATTCTTGTTAACATCATAGGTTATAATCTCACAAAAGAATGTATTCCTAAAATTTGATGGGAGATGGGACTAATGGAAAAAAGAATGGCCTACTAAAATATTTCAGGAAAATAATCCAAAATTTCTGAAGCTGAATGAACAATTATTTGCTAATAATCCTGGATAAAATGCTGTCCTCAACCCAAAACATATGTTGCCAGATGAAGAATTTAATGTTGTTTCTAACACTAGAAATGTATATCATGTAAAAAATGTGAAGGTCTGTTTAACTTTTACATTTTGAGAAGAATGCAATTTGGGATTTTGCTGGTGTTTACTGATGTGAAATAGATGCAGAGAAAGATGTACAACTTCCTAATACATAATTTTTTAGGCATACAAGACCTTATCCAGCAAGGTGTTTGCTGTTACGAGACTTCCTGCAATGCATCAGGTTGGTTGAACCATTCAGCTTCATAAATTTCAGAAATACACATTCAGAGAAGTGGTGACACATGTTATCTGTTATGAACAACTTACCAGTCTTGTTCAGCCTTGACTACGTCTCCCAAGCACAGATGGTCAGTTCTGCCCTGTGGTCATGCTAATGGGACAACCATTGGGAAACTGCTGGACATTGCAGACAACTGAAGAGCACAGTCAGTCCTGACCTGTCCTATACTTACAAGGCAACAACAGAAGACACTACCAGAAATCATGGAGAATGGAAGGGGAGGATCAGATACAATAATAAAATCCCCCTTCTTCAGGTATGATTCTCCAGCATGCTAAGTCCTTTGGTGCCCATTGAATTTATTTGGAATTGAAAGAATTCAGGATCTTTCCATGTCTGTAATTTCTTATTTTTCTATACTCCCAACATCTTCTCTCATGCTCTCCTCTCCTGTCTCTCTTCCGCTCCATTGCTTTCATTCTTTTTTCTGCTCTTTATAAGTAATCCTTTTCTCTCAGCCCAAGCTTAGCAGGTTTATTGCTTTGCTCTCATTCTCTCAACTGGGATTTTAATCTCCCTCTGTTTCACTGAGGCATGTTATTCCACTGCTCCAAGTACTTCTGCCTTTCTTTAGACTGCATTCCTTTACTTCAGCACCATCTTTACATTTTTCTTTGAAAATTCAAGTTTGCTGCCCTTGCTTGCTTTCGCCATCTGCTTTCTCTATCTTACTTTTATTGCTTCTTCATATCTCATTTCCCTTTCTGCTGCAAGTTTTCATTGAGGTTCTTCTTGTTTTCTAAATCAGATTTGGTACACTTGTACCAATTCAAATCCAAAATAAAAAAGCTGGTCCACTGCCTACTCAAGATGTACTCTAGCAATTTCCTTTTAGATGCTAGAAAATTGTACAATCTGGAGGTTTATTTTATTCTTGCCAATTCTCTCTCAAAACACTTTAATTATCAGTGAATGTATAATTTGCATGGATGCAAGAAAGAGTCTAAGATAGTCTTGCAACTGTTCCCTTCCTGAAATATCTGTTTGCTACAGTTTTAGGAAACAGAATAATTCTCAGGATAAAACAGTTCTGACTCACAAACTGGAAAGAGTATCACTCTCAGCATATGTCATTGCTTGCAAGATATAAATACTGCTCTTGTGAAACTAATCTGATGCACTGCATCTGTAATTTTTTTTCCATTTCATTACACTGCAGAAAAGTTTATGCAATCTAATGTGATTTGAAACAACTGCATGGTAAGTCTGTATGGAATACTAAGTGTTTTGGGAGCAAGTGCTTCTCATGTAAATGACCTTTATAATATTAATAAAATACCTTTGCCTGTATTAAAGAAACATGCCAAAATGACCGATAAACAATCCCCCTTTTTTTCCTACAGTTTTCCTTTTAATAACTCATTTCGTGGTCTGTTGAGTTACTGATTGAAATACGAGGAGGCTTAAGTCTGGGGCAAATCCTGAATATTCTGACATCCCAAATCTGAATTCTGATTCCTACTCTTTGTTGAAGATTTCACTCCCCAAGATCTAACCCCACATTCTCAATCTGTTCTTTAATATATTGAGCATTATTTTCATTGTTCCCTTCCTTTAATTTGTTTTCTACTTTATTATGTAATTTAAGCTGCAGACATGCCTTTTAAGTAAATTGAAAATTGATCTGTTGTGCAGATTAAAGATGACTTTTCCATTATGTTTCTACTTCTTAATGAGTGTATATTTGTGTGTTTTCATACAGAAAAGGATGGAGCTTTGCATCTAGCTGTGGTGCAGCTGGGGAAAGGTCATTTGTTGAATAACTCTGGTGTTGAGACTAACTTACATCAATTCTTTCATTCCAGTGCAAGAAGAAAAAATTCTACACGACATTCTGTTAAAATTAGAACCATTATTAATTCACTACACGTAGTTTTCATTACTAATGACTTCGATGGTAATCACTTTCCAAAAAAAATAAAATCTTCTGTTCAATTTAGATTTAAGATGTGTGAAAGTTCAGGGGACAGGGAGCATTATCTTTAATGAAAAGCAAAATCACCATTTAAAATCTGGGAATAAAGCAACTTTGTGCTTGGTGTTTGATGAACTGATCTTGTTTTGTTAAAGTTAGTTCCAAAGAGACCTAAAAATCATGTATGTGAGTTGGATTAGCTTGTTGCAAGATGTTTGGCTCTTGATTGTACCAAGTTTTCAACCAAGCATCCCTCCAAAAAGAATTCCTTAAGGACTGGACACTGATACATATCAACACCACTGAGCTTTCACTCACTCTTTCCACTTTCAGCATCTGGTCCACACTTTGTTAGAATGTACATGTCTTGGTCCAGGCTTTGCTTTTTTGATGACTTGATAAATAATGCATGGTAACTACAATGCTAATTCTGTGGGTTTGCGTAGGTAATTAAGAGAATGCAATATGAGACGTCCCTGTACTTTGGCTTTTTTTCTCTTCACTGTAGACTCCTTTGAAACCAATAGCTGTTTTTAGAATCTCTTAGATATGTGCTGAAAAAGGCTCATCTGGCAAGATGAATGTGCTTTTTAATACCACATTCACTGTGACAGTGATGACACACTGCCTACAAACTGCCTCTTGCAGACACAAGTCAGGCATTCAGAAGAGACCTCTGCATCATATATCTTATATTCTACTTCTCAAAACTCAGATCAAAGACACCAAATATGAGATATGCTGAAAGAGGCACCATCTATAAATTGGAGTAGAATGATTCTGGTTGACAACAGAAGAGATGAAACAAAAATATGAAGAATAGAAAACATGGTGTTGGAGCATGGCTGAATTTTATGTCTCACCCTCATCATGAAATGGCTTTTTAGTAAAGTCAGCAGTACCAAGAATAAATCCAGGTCCAGAAGATCAAAAGGTTCAGTATCCAGATAGTAGTGTGTTGCATGAATCAACAATATCTATGGGGGATGACTGGAAGAAAAGCAACCCTTGTATTTTTTCTGTGAGAAATCTATGGTGAAGGAAAGGTTGCATGTCAGCAGTAAGCCTGCAAAGAAAAATACCAAGACCATAGTTCTAAGTTTCTGTTTTATCTTTTAAAAAAAAAAAAAAAAAATTACAAATACAAATGGATCATTATCTATATTGTGGTTACTTGTCCCAAAAAAAAAAAAAAATCTGTGCAGTTAATATAAACAGATTTTTTAAAAAGTCAGACATTATGCTAATAACTTTCATGTGCAGAGTATATGACTCAGAAAGTCTATACACATAGGTGTGCAGGAAGCACCTCAATGATCAGACAATATTAAGACAAGTTGTGAACAGGGACTGGAATATATTTTCATTGCATTCCCACCTGCTTCATGTGCAACAACTTTTATTAAAAACCCATCTTTCTCCAAATGCAAAATTCAAGAGAATTTATTCTTCTGTAAGAACTTCTTGTGGCTTGATTAAAGACTATTACAAGGGCATCTGATACTTTCACACATCGGGTTCATAGACATCAGTACACTGTGAATAGATCTAGTTGACCTACAGAACTATGAAGTTCTCTTCATAGTTTCTGAGTTTCCACACCTATGGATTAATTATGCATCTAAACAGGGTGAGAGCACAGGCCTGAACACCAGAATACAATGCCATAATGGGGCATATCTGCACCACTGGTTCTTAGCAAAATCTGACTAGTGCCACATGCAGTGTCTAAGTCCTCATTCCTCTGCATATATTGTATCTCTCCTTCTCTCGAGAGAGAGCCTTGAAGCTGCTGATTTTCTTATTCCAGATGCTCACTGGACTGAAAATTTTCAAAGACCTACTGATCAGAGGCTGGCTGAAAGCTTCCATTATCAGAAAGAACTGACCTTCTCATGAGGAATTAAAGCTTTCCAGCTTCTAGCATCAACACACAATTATGTCATGACTTTCATGCAGGGTCTGGTTGTGCACTGTAAACCACAAGGTGAACCTTGCGCTGTTCCTGGGACAGAACCTCCTCAGGGACCAGCCAGAGATGATGGAGTGAGCGTCAGTATGAAGCTGTCACAACCTAATGTTCTTTCCCTCTTACTGCAGTCAAACAGCTTTACTTCTTAAAACATATACAAGTTCTAACTCAGGTACAACTAGCTTAAATTATGTTCATCCTTAATGGAACAAAGGACTTTTATCTAAAAGAATCAGTCTCATTTAAGACGCTTACTTGTGGTGCTCAGTCCCCACGCTGATAACATTAAGGACCAACACATCACTAGAGAAAATTCCTACACGCAACAGAAACTCATTCAGAGAACAATGTGTATTTGTGTCTCATATTTGTACACCATCTAAACAACTTTGGAATCTCAGATAAACACAAATAAATAAAATCATAGCACTTCACAACTGAAAATTGTTGGAACTCTCTGGTTCCCCATATCTTAGTAAAAAATATTGTGAACATTATAACATCTCTTTAAATAACTTAGTTACAACATCTCATTTATTTTCCAAGCTCTTTATGTGCCTTTTTCAGTTCCTATTTATTTATTTTGAGAAGGATCTGGTACATTATTTCAGTCTAGATTAGTACCTACAGTATCTTACAATTTCTAGTTTAATAGGATTATTAGTCTTACCCCTAAAGCATGACATTGCAAACCACAACACCATTTTATTATTAAATGAAGAAATGACAGTCATATTCTGAAATGGCCATCACTGTGAGACTGGCTCAGTTATCTCCAAGGGATGACTTGATAGCTTCGAGAACTGACAGATTGTTATGTCCTGAAATTCATGCAGGGAATGGTATTGTGGCTGTAAATCACAAGGGCAACTCCGACAGTGGCCAGCACCCTTTGGAATAATCTTTACATTCCTGTTTTGCTCAATAAGCCTCTTAGTTGAAAGATTACCCATGATGAGTTTTTTTCTCCAGGACTGGTAAAGGATAGCTCCTGTGTCTTTGACAGCTGCTTAATAAAATTTAAACAAGGCTTTTTGTTGGGCATTTATCTGCACTTGTACTCCTCCAAGGACTACAAAGGGCAAGCAACTCAAATCCAAAGTCAATTTGTCTTTCGTGATTTGCTTTAGGCATATTTAAATCTAAACTGCTAATCTAAAATCCTGGAAGCAGCTGTATCAATTAAAATAAATAAATCAAGTCACCACAGCTGGCTTGTACTAACATTTTGGTAACTATTACATTTTCTGCTTTGTCTGACAGATACCCTACCCTTTTAACTGAGTCAACTCAAAAATCCTGTTGAAAGAGCAGGTTGCACCACAGTCCCAGGAGAAGTCCTTTCCTGCCTGGCACACATTGAAATGTTACTTTGAAGTTTACTGCTTCTATTGCAGCCTCAGCCTATGTGGAGTAAAAGGGATCTCCCCTTCTCCTGACCTTCAGCTATCTACCAGAGCAACATCAGCGACATCAGCCCACTGTCCTTCTAATTCCATCCTTGGAAAAAATGTATCTGCTTCACATTAACTTCTTATTGATTGCATGGGGCTTGAAAATTGTTACTGCAAATCCCAGATTCTTAAGATTTTTAAGCCTTTTGTTGAGAAGAATAAGATGACAGCAACATTCTTGATCATTTGCTGGGTGGTCCAACTAGAAGTATCTCAGGGTACCAAAGCTTGCTTCAGCCCACCCAGCAGTAATTTTCTTGGAAATAACTAGAAATACAAGTGTTCTCACTTTTCTTAATTTTTTCAGAATAGCCACTTTGAATTAACAGGATTCACGGATTTTTTGCCTTATTACATTGTTTACACTTCTGAACTCCACTCAGGAGATGAAATGACCACCTGCTAACACAAAATGTGACTATCCTTATCTCCAAGAGCCAAATAGATAACATATATAAATACAGTCTTGAGCACTATGATGATTAGACAACCCTGAGAATCCTGCTGGTTTTGTTAATTTAGTGTTCATATTCTTTACCTCTATATTCTTTTCCTCTCAGTGGATGAAGTAGGCTACAGTAACACTTGCTCTCTTTTCAGAATTTTTTACAATGACTTTCAGAATTTTTTTTTTTCCTTAATAAGGAAACTAAAAAGCAGTCATAAAATTCTAGGCTACATCAGGCAGACATCAAGAAATAAATAAGCATTAGGGTCATAATGCTCTGAACTTAGAAACAAACTGTATCCTTGGATTTTTCATTTTATTTTTCTAAGAAGGTCAGCAAATCTCAGGACAGTTCAAGAATACAGCCTACAGAAATGAAACTCACAGTGTAAAATTAACCAGCACATTTAGAAGAGCTAAAGTGTTCTTTACAAAACAAATTATTATGTCAGCAGGCATCATTTTGAGAGGATGGAAAATATATGACAAATACTTAAAGGTAATTTCCTCCCTGAAATAATGTTCTAGTTTTATATCATAGCTACTCAACACTTAAGTCATACAAATTTGTACACTCATACTTAGTCTGGCAACACAGATATACAGCTCTAAAGGAAACGTTCAATGAGATTACCCCCTAAATAGTGAGGGAAAAGCCTCATATTACTGAAGCTGAGAAGTTTAACAGCTTTCAGCTTTCATTAATTATTTATGCTCTACAGAATGCTAAACAGTTTCTCAGACTTTATTCAGAGACATGCTTGCTTATCCTCAAATATTCTGATCAAGGATGGATGAGCTGGCATTTTCCAAACAGAGTGGAAGCTTAGTTTTTTGTAACAATTCCCTTCCTGCAACACAAACAACAAATTACTGTGTACTCTATACACAACTACTGAGATCCTGAGAAAAGAAAGTAGGGCCTTTAGAAGTCTTTTCTTTCAAAATTGAATTTCACCTCAACAACGTCCTCATTCAGTCAAGGACTATCAAAACAGTACTGCCTCTTTGCCACACTGTAGTCTACCTTCCTCCTAGAAAAGTCATAGATTTTGTCAAAACAGACAAGTAGGATTTTTTTTTTAAAGGTAAAATAATTTCCCCCCCACTCCCCTGTAAGTTTTCTACAAAATGAGCAACATGTAAAAAAAATTAATCTAATTTATTTAGAATTTAAGTCCTCTGTTCAGAAATAATTTAAGGACTTACAAACCTATTTTGTTTGCAAATTTTGTGTAATTTAGGATCTTAAGTTTTTGGATCTGGGATAATCAAAGGAAACATACACAAATTAATGACATCCAAGATGGATGCACTTTACTGAAAGATAGACAGGAAAACTTAGACAATTAAGAATGATACCCACAGTGCTATACTGTTTAGTACCCTTTAGCTGTCCTCTTGGAAAGGATGGCAAAACAGCATTGAATAGACCTTGATCCTCTCCAAGACTTAGGTGCCATGGTTTGGTTTGCAGGAAGGCAAGTACTGCTCCCATAACTGAGCCTGCTGTAGTGCAGAGGTATGCACATTACTTCTGGAGACATTCTGCAAGAGGCTGAGTCTTTTAGAAAGAAACCAGAAGAGCAGAATAAAAGTTGTCCCCTCACTCTTTTTTTTATCTAGCATTTAATTAATCCAAGATGTGAGACACTGACTTGCAGCTTTTCCTCTACTTCATTTCCGATGCTCCCTACTCAGGTGGATACCACAACACCGGGCTGCAACAGATTCTGCCGAAGGAAAACACTCTCACTCCCCTTCATATTGCACTGTGCATGGAAACAGAAATAGTTCACATAATGAAAGGGTTGTCAAGCTGCTCAGGAAAGTAGTGTAGTCGACATCCTTGGAAGTGTTTAAGAAATGGCAGAACATGGCACTTAATGCTATAATTTAATTGACCAGGTGGTGTTTGGTCAAAGACTGGATTTGATGATTTTGGACAGCTTTTCCAAGCTTAATGATTCTATCATTCTATGATTCTGAGCACTGATTCAGCCACACAGTTCTTGGCTACAGCTCCAAATGTAGTAACCTCACTTGTAAATAGATATCACAACTATACACAGTAAGACTATGCAGATACAAGACAAATCACTTGCACAGGAGATCTTTTACACCTTAGAAAACAACTGAAATCTGAGTGAAATGAACAAAACTCAATGAAAATTACCTTTTTTCCCCCACTTGTGCTATGTTTAGCACATACAAGCCACTTTTGTTGCTTTTTACAAAATGGCAATGTGTAACAGGCACCTCAAGAGTAATAAGTTAGAAAAGTTCCAAATGGCTTTTTGGATTTATTTGTTTAGGGTGTTTGCATGAAGGGTGGCTTGCAAGAAAGTGAAAAATGACCGAAGTTTTGCTGCTTCTAATTTATTTGATAGATGCACTCAGGCTCAACAACTGCATTTCAGGGATTCTCTGTTTTTCCTTATTTTTATTTTTCTTATTCTTTAAGCTGCAGGGTCTACACAAATTTGGCAAAATTTAACTTGCAATGAAACACAAGTCCCTTCTGTATCTCCCCTACTGCCTAATTTACACGAACTTGATTTACCTGTATTTGTTTCTAATATTTTTTCTTTATTTGCATATCATCTATGTAACTCGTGCAGTTGTGTCAAAATACTTGGAAATTCCAATTTTCGAAACTAATTTTTGTTTATAAGCACTTATTCTTTCATTGTTATTTATAGCTAAATAAAATTAAAATAACCTGTTAAGCTTTCACATATATGAACAATTTTGGCAAGAAAACCAAAGCAAAGCAAACAAAAATTAAATCTGAAATATTTTTCTGCAAACAGGTAATACAAAGGGAATTATCTATTCTTAAAATAAGATTTGTTTTAAAAGAAAGAAGCAAACATCTTAATCTGCATGTCAGTTAAATTGTGCAAGCAGTGTTTGTCCAAAAAAGTAGAATGATTGATGGCAGCTGGTTGGTAAAATAGAAAGAAATAAAGTTTGAATTCCAATGTATTTTCTTTAAAATACATTATTTTTTCAGAAAACTTCCTGCTGCAGCACGTGTGAGGACTGGTATACACATGCAAAGTCCTAATAAAGACAAGTTCATGGGCTACATGACATTGTGAAGATCAATGTTGAGTAAAATGGGGCAGCATCATACTTGGACAATTTATTTTTACAATACCCAAATATGCACTGTTCAAATGTATACTTACTTGTTTTACAGTTTACTCCTCAGAAAGATTAATAAATAGTGTTAATAACATAAATTTTTGAGATGTTTTTGGGGAGAAAAAAAAGAACCAAGAAAAGGAAATGGGAAAAGCAGTGTGATTTTAATACACAGTAAAAGAAACTAAGATATGAAAATAAATATTAAAATACTTCAGTACAGTACATTATTTTATATATTTGCCCCAGATAAGACTACTTTTGGTATATCTGGTTGTTTGATTTTTTTCTTTTCAATATAGCTTTCAAAAAATTTGGATGTCAGAAATTGCAAGGCTGTACAGTTAGAGACAATATTCAGGGACTGGAAAGTCCAAATAAAAGACAACACAATATGAAGTTTCTAACATTTAGGCTTCTGTGTCCCCAAGACTTAAATAATTTGCATCTGACAGACACTGAGTGATCAAAAGCATTCATGTTAGTATATTATCTAATTATTTATTAGTATCTTCACTACAGAACCTCACTAACTGGCCCAGAAACAGTTGCAGGTTAGCATGAACACCAAAGCTACAACTCAAATACCTTGTTAGGAACTTAAACCTAATGTTATGTACTCCACTTGCACAGATATACTGATTTTAAGAAATATTTAAATGTGGTTTGATGTTTTTGCATAAAGTAGCACAGGGTCATGCTTGGGTCCTTGTGTTCTTATGATCCTGCCATATAAGAAGCATTTATTTATATAATTTCACTGAAAAAAGCCCCACTGCACTCTTAAGACTTCAGATGTGGCACTCCACAAATTTTTACACCATAACAAGAGCTACAAAACAACAGTGGGTATCTATGAGTAACAGCACTTACAGTGATTGTAAATGCTATTAAAATGCAGGCAACCAAAATTTCATAATGAAAAAAACAGGTCTGTATGAAGAAAGAACATTTTTCATCTCTAGTCTTTTACTTTATTGTCCTGGAGCTTTTATACTGCATCTCCCTCTTCTAGTGATTGCTGTACTCTCTAAGAGTCCTGTAGGTCAAACTCAAGGTACTGTGTTTCATAACAAAATCAATTTTCACAACATTTTTGCTACAGTTTAAAGAGGTAAACTAAGTCTGCACCTTTGATAAAATATAACTGATCAAAATGTTTTAAAAATGAGCACATTTGAGAACTACATTGGTCTACCATTATATGACAGAGGCATTCCTGTGAATATTCCTGTCACTTTAATATCACCATTGCTAAACAAAAGGAAAAACGTCCTTCATCCAGTCCATTTGATTGCAGGCAAAACTCTTCTTTTAACTTACTCCTTTAGAACACTTACTTGTATTTTTTTACTTTCTATATTTACTTCTTCCCCCTCCCCTCCCCCCACACCCATCTCCC